>WNWK01021366.1:0-25000 GCA_009830355.1 Cherax destructor
GCAACAAGACTAGTCCCGGACAAAGGGGGTATGTCCTACGAGGAGAGGTTAAGGGAAATCGACCTGACGACACTGGAGGACAGGAGAGATAGGGGGACATGATAACGACATATAAAATACTGGAGAGGAATTGACAAGGTTGACAGAGACATAATGTTCCAAAGATGGGACACAGCAACAAGGGACACAGTTGGAAGTTGAAGACTCAGATGAATCACAGGGATGTTAGGAAGTATTTCTTCAGTCACAGAGTAGTCGGGAAGTGGAATAGCTTGGGAAGCGATGTAGTGGAGGCAGGTTCCATACACAGCTTTAAGAAGAGGTATGATAAAGCTCATGGCGCAGGGAGAGTGACCCAGTAGGGCCAGTGAAGAGGTGGGGCCAGGAGCTATGTCTCGACCCCTGCAACCACAACTAGGTGAGTACAACTAGGTGAGTACTCTTCTCCTGATCAGGTAAGGTGATCTACCAGGAGTATTTCTGTTCGTTATTTTTTATTCTCCTTGTTACCAGTAATGACCTTTTTACCACCCTTTGTCTTTCTTGAATGTTGTACTTTAACATTTTGGTAACCAGTGTATTTTTTAACAAAAAAAAGGCACAATACTGTGACTGGAACAATACACACAACCGTAATAATAATCTTCCTGATTTATCCACTTTTCGTGGGGCTCTCCTTCCTGCTTTTGATAGCCTGTTTTCTAAGAACCATCACCTTCCTCGCCGCTATCAACTTGCCCTTTCTTCTCTTAAATCCAATGCTAACATTGTCATACTCTCTTCTGACAAAGGTAATTCGATCGAGAGGATTACCTCCGTAAAGCCGATGTCTTGCTCTCTGACTCACGTACCTACACTCCTCACGTTTCCAACCCTCTTGATCGCATCAAGAGAACTTTCAACAAGAAACTTAAGACTCTCTCCGACCTCTGTCCTTCTGACTTTAACTTTGTTTAACGTTTTCGTGTCATCTGTCCCTCTCTGCCCTATTTCTATGGCCTTCCCAAAACTCACAAACCTGATATTCCTCTGCGTCCCATCATATCTTCTAGAGGTTCTGGCTCTTATTCTCTTGCTTCTTGGCTAGCCAAAACCCTCACTCCCTTTCTTGGTACTTTTTCTCCTGCCCACCTTCGTCACTCTCAAGACTTCATTGAACGGGTTCGCTCTCTCCCGACCTGTAAGATGCTTAGTCTTGATGTTGAGTCCCTCTTCACTAATGTCCCTCTGGATGATGTCCTTAATTTTCTTAGAGAGAAGGTCAATGAAGGGTTACTTCATCTCCCTATACCTACTGATGTCTTTCTTGATCTTATCCGCCTTTGTGTGGACTCTTAATTCCTTTTCTTTTCAAGGTAAATATTATTCTCAAACCTTTGGTGTCGCCATGGGCTCTCCTCTATCTCCTGTTCTTGCTAATCTTTACATGGAATACTTCGAGACTGTTCTTCTTCCCACTATTGATGTACGTCCTTCACTCTGGCTCCGCTATGTAGATGACATCTTTGCTCTTTGGCCTCATGACTCAAGTCTCTTCCAACCATTTCTTGATGCTCTTAATAATCTTGCCCCTTCCATTCTCAGTTACAGGTTTTGCCTTTTCCGTGTACCGCAAGCCTATGCACAGTGGCATGTACATTCACTACTTTTCTTATCATGCCTCCTCTGTCATGAAAAGTGTTCTTATCTCCCTCTTTCTCCGTGCTCTCCGCATCTGTGATCCTCAGTTCCTTGAAGCAGAAATTTCCACTCTTCATAATTCATTTTCCCGCCTTGGCTACCCTTCCCATTTCATAGACTCTGCTTTCTCTCGTGCCAAACGGACTTTCTTCTCTTCTAAACCCTCTACTCCTGGGAACTCTCCAGTCCTATGCCTTCCCTACATCTCTGGTCTTTCTAATCTCAACAACTCTTCCGTTCCTTAGACATCAAACTTACATTTCGCCAGACTAACACTCTTCGCACTAATCTAGTTCATACCTCCCCTCCCTCTATAGATTCTCCTGGTGTCTACTCTATTTCTTGCTCCTCCTGTCCTCTTCAGTACTTTGGAGAAACTGGCTGATCTCTTTCTGACAGACTTAGGGAGCACAAAAGTAGTGTTAGGCTTGCCGACACTAATAATGCTCTTTTTGTCATGTCAGAGATCACAGTCATAAATAACAAAAAAGGCACAATACCGTGACTGGAACAATACACACACAACCCGCACATATAAAAGGGAGGAGCTTACGACGACGTTTCGGCCCGACTTGGACCATTTACAAAGTCACACTATCCTATTGATTGGTCTTCTACTAAAACTGTCTACCCTACGTCCAACTTTCACAGTCGCCGTCTGGTTGAATCCTCCCTTATACACAACTTTCCCTGTATGAATCTTAGCCCTGGCTTTGTCTCTGTAGATGCTTTCCTCTCCCATTACATTGTTAAATGTTCCAAACTTCAGAACACCCGTGACTTAACCTGATTCCTTCCCCTTCTATCTCTTCCTCCTTCTCCTCTTTCTCCTTTCTCCTCTGTGTTTCTTTTCTTTCTTTTTCCTTGTATTTGTCCTTCTTTATTTTATTTTAATTTCATTTTTCCCCCTTCTGTGTTGTTGTCCTTACCCTATGCGGGCCGCCAGTTTCATTGCAGTGCTCATTTCCTAGAATATGACTGACTCCACTACTACTACTACTACTACCACTTCCACTACTACCTCCATCATTACCCCTCCACCACTTTCTTGTGCCCTCCCCTGTCTGCCTGCCTATAAATACTCCTTCTTCCTGTCCTGTGTGTTAGTGTGACTTTGTAAATGGTCCAAGTCGGACGGAAACGTCGTCGTAAGCTCCTCTCTATTTTATATGTGCGGGTTGTGTGTGTAGTGTATTTTTTATTATCAGCTGTGCTGCTGGCCTGCTCATACCGGGTAGACGCTAGAACTGGTGAGCAAGGTCCCTGTGTGGGATACTACTACTATTACCACTCCTTCCAAGACCTTATAGTGGCGCTACAACAGGAGATTCTAGAACATCAGATTATTACCACCACCCAGAAAAACATCCACCATTTCTTCAAACATCCGAAGATCATCCTGGGTTTTACATATTCCTGTTTAACATCTTACCAGAACCACCAACGGCCAAATTTTATTTAATTTTAATTAAAAAACATTAAAAACTATATTTATCATTATTCCTTCGAGACGTTATTTTTTTATTTTTTTTTATTTTTCCATTCTTTCTTGATCAGGCGAAAGGCGTTTCCCTGACAGCAAGTGTGCACTTAAGTTTCCTAATATGTTAGGAAGCAAACTCATCAGGCAAACCAAGGACTCAAGAGTAACCTGATTTCTTAAATAGAGCCTTAATATTACAATATTACAATCCATACATGAAATGTTTACATCATCATGGACATGAAGATCGCCTCTGTCCTGGCATGAAGTAAGGGGAGGAACACGCCATATAACTGCTGCTGCTAATGTAGACATGTCAAAAAAATGAGTGGGTGAAATCTTATTGAAAGGTTCGTAGCTCAAGCAAGAACCACGGTCTGAGGCCACGTACCTTCTGTTGTTTAACCACACACACACACATTCACCCTCCCCCCTCTACACACACACACACACACGAAGTGTAGTGGAGGCAGGTTCCATACATAGCTTTAAGGAAAGGTATGATAAAGCTCATGGAGTGGGTAGAGAGACCAAGCAGCGGCCAGTGAAGAGGTGGGGCCAGGAGCTGTGACTCGACCCCTGCAACCACAATTAGGTGAGTACAATCAGTAGAGGTTTGAATAGTTGGAAGGAGGGGACAGAGAGGAAGCAAGGGACTTAATAGTAGGAAGACTTCAGACTGGGGGTCCCAGGGTGGTGATTGCGGTGATGTATAACCCAAATCTATTTGTGGTCAACGTGGAGCCATGTTAACCTACCTAGTATATAGATATATACTTAGTTGGACGAATATTATTAGGTTTGCATTATACAGTGGTTGGAACATATATCTTCAAGGTTCTAGACTGTCTTCCCATGGGTTCAGATCCAGACAATTCCGTTAGTTGCTCTAACATATTGGGGCAGATTAGTCATGTGAAGACAGGAACGAATATTTGTTGCTTCTACACGTTAGGTCGTTCTCACCAGTCTTTTTATTCTTGAGGATCCATGGATGACTGGAGCAGGTGTAACCCAGCTGAGTGGGGTCGTACTTGAGAAACGACGGTTGATTGTAGCGAAGCAGGACACTGCCTGAAGGACACAGGACACTTCCATCCAGAAGCTGCAAGACAAACATCTGTAAATACTTCTCACAGCGTAAACGACATTAACTCGTAAGAAACATTCTATTGGGAAGTTGAGTTTGTCACTGACCAGTGACAATCCGGAGGCACTCGAGACTCAGGTGCTCCTGTACTTATTTATGCACAAATACGTTACTTATTTCTTTGATTAGCCTACAGTATGCTGTAGCAATTGAATGATCACTTACGATGAAGATATGACTCTTATCTATTATAATCTTGTATACTAACATTATGCGAGTGATGTATAATTGATCTTACAAGTATTTCAAGAGGATTTAAGAATTATAAAATAATCTTAAGCACAAAGAAACAACTGTAAATTATGTTTTATAATTACAACAAAATTTTCAACAAAGTATGTAAAACTTTGTCATATTACTAGGTATTCTTCAGTTATACAAGTCTCTTCATACATATACAGTGGCAGTTTTAATACGTGCCTTGTATGGGACATAGGTTGTGTAGTAGTTCCAGTGTGCAGCTTTCACTAGCTGGGGGTCACCTGACTTGTACGACGCACTCTTCAGTATCTCACACTCGCCCATTACACCTGCATATATAATCTCATTGTGTAAGATTTTCACTATGTAACAAAAAAATGGATGTGTGTAAAAATTATTACCTAGAAAAAATTCATAGCATAATCTGCCTGGAAATATATATGTTCCCGTCGCTCCAAAATGATTCAGGAAAATATCTGGGAAGAAACACGAAAAAAAAGACCAGAACTTTGTTCCGGGGAGGAACACGGGACGGAACAGGAACATGAACGGGAGGAACATGAGCAAAACAAGATCTCTGGTCAAAGATGGAATGCAGAATATAACCAGAGCTCTGCTCAGGACGGGGAAAAGGGGGGTTATAAAATAGGACAGGAACACTGCTCAGGGGTGGAACACGAAGAGAAGAAGAGCTCTTGTTACTGGAGGAATTCTCAAATAACTCAGAGGAAACTATGTAAGTGGGTTCAGTTGGTTCTGGATCATAATCAAGAAACAACCGATTGATGAAAAAGGGAAGAAAACTATATGTATAACTGTTGCTGAGTGATCCGAAAAAAAAATGTATCCCTGTACAGCACAACCCTAGCCACTTGTACTACATCAGTGAAGGCAAAAGTAGTGCAGAGTGCGGCATAACTTTCTAATTTAGTTAAATATTAACGTTGAAGATTTTAAGTTGTTACGGGACGCTAATACCCATTTTTTTCAATATAAATGGCAAATTAGGACATATAACTGAATAATTTTCAATTTTACTTATGTTATACAAAAAGAGAAAAGTAACGTTTCCATATAACTTGACAACTTGATGTGATAGAGATGAATAAAAAACACAATGAATCACTATTTTCCATATAAATATATACCGAAAAAAATACCACAGAGTCAAAAAAAATCATGCAGACCAGTGTTATCTTTATTATTATTATTGTTATTATTATTATTAGCTGTGTAAATAGGTAGGATGTTTCTTTTATTAAATGAGGAGAACAAACTACTGAGGGTGGGAAACAAGCATGCTAACTACTGTTAGTTGGTTTAGGGTCCATCTCACTGCTGACTGGGTCACGTGATCCCACCAGATGTTACGTTAGAGGACTTTGATTACAGTAGTCTTGTCCAGCCCTGAGAGCAGTAAACATCTCTCTCTCTCCTCTGGTTGTCTGGTAAAGTTTCTAGTTTGTTTAATGGCGTCGTTGGTGACTCCTGGTTTACTCTGTGTACTGGTGGAAAAAGTCTATTAAGACTGTCATTTGCGCTGTCTCTTAAGGGGTATGTCTATTTCATTAACTATAGAACATAGATCTTAATTTTGAGTACAACTACGCTAAGATGTAGATTGTAATAATCTGTGTTGAGCCAAGATTCGGTAGTCTATAGAAGGGCCAGTATTTACGGTCACTACTTTCATTTCATTGATCCTAACGAAAACGTTTTAGTGTTATACAAACTCTTAATTTGAGTTTCTGATTTAGGATCACTGTTTAACTATATCGTAAGATCATTCCTTATATGGATAATGTGTTACTTCCATTGTACTTACTACTATGTATCTATAACTTTATGTAAATTCTTGACTTTAAAAGTTACCTTAAAGTAAAATAATTACGAAGACAATCGTAAATCTTGTAGCTTCAGTAATAAAGTACCTTGAGTATTATTGTAAATAAATTGCTAAGAGAAGAAGAAAGTATTGTCTTAAATATTTTAACATTAAAGATCGTTAATTTTATATTTGTTGGATTGTTTCCTAGTTGAAATTATACCTTTATCACTAATTATCTAAAAGGATAACTAGGTCATACATTGTTCCAATACTTTGTTACAAGAAAGGGGCGATCTTAAATACGGGTCAGTTACTTAGGTAGATTCCTTCCAGAGCTCCTTGGAATAATCTACTAGCTTTAAAAACCCTTACTCGTAACAAGAGACTAACTAAAGGGAGGCTGGGGGCTACGAGGGAGCTCTCCCTTCAGTACTCCACTATCTAATATAGTGACACCGTGTAGATGTGTCACTATACTTGAGGGTGGAGGGTGAATTTCTGGTGGATTCTCTAGAGTTTAACATGGGACTAAAGGGTGCAAGTCTGTCAGCACCTCCTACAGCTATTTCGTCAGCTGCTCCTGTGATATCACCTTCAGAATGAGGTAAGTTGCATTCGTAAAAGTTAAAATTGGTAGAAATTAAGATACTTACTACTCATATATTAAAATTAATGGATATTATTGATAATAGTATGCACTCACTGGTCACTTTATTAGGTATACTCTTCTAGTACTGGGTAGGGCTCTCCTTTGCTCCCAGAACAATCTGAATTCTTCGTGGCATGGATTCAACGAGGTGCCACAAACATTCAGATATGTCGGCTACACAGGCGGGATCGATAAATGAATTCGTGTTGTTTATGCATTCTGCAAGTCGCAGCAGAAATTGTGATTCTTCAGCCTAGTCGACATAATTTCGGTGCATACATGTTTGAAAATGGTTACTTCAACTGCACAATGGTGACTGGTGAAGCGTCTCGGCTACAACCCCAACTATGGTGTTAATGTGAGAAACGTGAGAATGATGTGCATAGCCTATATTAAGTCCTTAATTGATTATGCTGCTCCCATGTTGATATTAGCTAGAAAAAGTTCTCTCCGACCCTTGGAGTTAATGCAAAATGAAGCTCTCAGAATTATTCTTGGCTGTCCCAAATCTACAAAGGTTCTTAATATGAGGAAGGAGCTTGGTATTACTAGTATCAGTGATAGGGTTGTTGAGATTAACACTGTACTCGGTATTAGAATGTTAAGAAATGAACCAGACACTGTCACAATGAATCTTACTAAATGTCTAGAAGTAAATACACACTGATCTAAATGGATTGTGAAAACATGCAATTACATTAAGTTTTATAACCTGCATGAACTGTATCACTGTAGACAACAAGAGTATTTCACCCCTCCATGGAAGATGTGTTCATTTAATATCACATACCTGCAAGTCCCTCCCAAGAAGCTCATTGCTAGTAATCCCTTCCTTAAATCACTTGTTAAAGCAACTGCTCAAGAAGAAATTTATCGCCTAGCTGGTAGTAATAAGTTATCTCAAGTTATATACACTGATGGATCTAAACAGGAGTCTTCTGGCAGGGCTGCATCTGCTCTTGTTGTCACCTCCCTAGTTATGAACGATAATAAATTTGTTGAACTAGGCATAATTAACAACTGGGCGTCTACACTGCAAACTAAATTGTTTGTAATCCTAATGGCACTAAAGCTAACTTATGACACTGAGCTTGACTGTACTATTATCATTACTGATTCTGTGTCATCAATGAAGGCTCTTGACTCATATAATGACTCCAACAACATACTCATTGGAGAAGCCAGGTATAGATACTCAAAAATCCGGGACAAAGGAATTAATGTACGATTGCTATGGATCCCATCACACATTGGATTACTCCTTCTTGATAAAGTTGATATGTTAGCCAAGAAGAGTACCCAGAAGGAGAATGTAGAATATAACTTTGGTATATTTGTGTCTAGCATTAGGAATAATATTGGGAGAGAAGTAAATAATGAAAATGATTGCTATAGGAATGCAGTTAGAAGCCAGAGTAGATTTATAACCCACAATGATAACATGAACATAGATAAGTATGTTTATGGAGCAACTTGCAATGTGAACAGACTAACTGATGTTGTAGTGGCCAGGCTTAGGCTTGGCTACAAGTACTTCTGGCAGTTTGGGAGACACAGATAATGATCAAACTAAATGCAAATTATGGGATCAGGCATATGGTCACTGTCTTGAACACTATGTGCTTAATTGTCCACTTATTGAGGAATACAGAGATAGACAGTATAATACTCTATATGACATGTCAAGATATCTTATTAATGAAAATAAGATACCAGATATACTAAGCAAATTTCCTAAATTTGCTTGTAACAGATAAGTGAACTGTAGATATGTAGATATAAATCCAAATGTACACCTGTTAACCCTTTTGGGGCCTAGTTCCTAGGCCTTTTGTGTATCCATATGCTCTTGCGCTACCGTCCACAGGATGGATATGGGGTGCACAATAAACTAGCCACTTCGGTGGCAAAATTTAAAAATCTAATCTGTCTCTCTCTGGTGTGTTGGCTGTGTCGGCCAGTGCCAGTGTGCACATGATTGTCTAATTCTCTTATTCATATTTACTTTTATTGTGATATTGCTATTTAAAATGAATGAACTTTCTTGCCCTCTTAAAAAAGATGACTAAAAAGTGGTACAAGCAAAGTTTCACACAAGAATAGTTAAAAAATCCCCAGTTAAAAGACTGGTTGCAGGAAGACTGCAGAGATAAAAGGGACAAGTTATTGCAGATGCTGTAATATAAAAATAAAAAATAAAAATAAATCTATGCTATTAGCGCATAATAATACAGCTAAGCATCAAAAAATATAAAAGTTGCCAAGTCAAGTTTAAAGTTTGATACTTTGGTTAGAACAAGAGGTAGTAGCTAAGGCAAAACTGACTACTGTTGCTTTTATCTCTGAACATTATTTATCATTCGCTTAAAATGATCATTTATTGGAAGCATGCAAAAAGGCCTTTCATGATAGCAATATTGCAAGAAAAAAGTAACTGCGAGCAACAAAAGCGTCTTATCTTATTCAAGAAGGAATATCATATCACGTGAAGATGGAAATTTCTGATATATTAAAAAAATAACAAATTTTCGGTGATAACAGATATAAAGTACAGTGTCGAAATATCGCACATTTGTGCGATGTGGTTGTGACGTGGTTGTGACGTGGTTGTGACGTGGTTGTGACGTGGTTGTGATGTGGTTGTGACGTGGTTGTGACGTGGTTGTGACGTGGTTGTGACGTGGTTGTGATGTGTTTGTGACGTGGTTGTGACGTGGTTGTGATGTGGTTGTGACGTGGTTGTGACGTGGTTGTGATGTGGTTGTGACGTGGTTGTGACGTGGTTGTGACGTGGTTGTGATGTGGTTGTGATGTCGTTGTGACGTGGTTGTGATGTGGTTGTGATGTGGTTGTGACGTGGTTGTGACGTGGTTGTGATGTGGTTGTGACGTAGTTGTGATGTTGTTGTGACGTGGTTGTGATGTGGTTGTGACGTGGTTGTGATGTGGTTGTGACGTGGTTGTGATGTGGTTGTGACGTGGTTGTCATGTGGTTGTCATGTGGTTGTGACGTGGTTGTGATGTGGTTGTGACGTGGTTGTGATGTGGCTGTGACGTGGTTGTGACGTGGTTGTGATGTGGTTGTGACATGATTGTGATGTGGTTGTGACGTGGTTGTCATGTGGTTGTCATGTGGTTGTCATGTGGTTGTCATGTGGTTGTGACGTGGTTGTGACGTGGTTGTGATGTGGTTGTGATGTGGTTGTGATGTGGTTGTGACGTGGTTGTGACGTGGTTGTGATGTGGTTGTGATGTGGTTGTGATGTGGTTGTGACGTGGTTGTGACGTGGTTGTGACGGGGTTGTGATGTGGTTGTGACGTGGTTGTGATGTGGTTGTGACGTGGTTGTGACGTGGTTGTGATGTGGTTGTGACGTGGTTGTCATGTGGTTGTCATGTGGTTGTGACGTGGTTGTCATGTGGTTGTGATGTGGTTTATATGTTATTTGACACAGTTTCGGTTGAAAATGGAAGCGCTGAAGAACTGTATCACGCAGTAAAAGATCTTTTAAATAATACGGGCATCCCATTATGTAACATTGCTGGTTTTGGAAGTGATAATTGTTCCACCATGACGGCCAAAACAATGTTAAAACAAGAAGTACCATTTATTTTTACGATGGGATGAGTGTGTCATTCTTTTTGTATTGTGTGTCAGTCATGAGGTTAAGGTGTTACCATCATTCTTAGTAACATTCATCAAGATTTTTTCTTCTCACATCTCGCGTTGCAGTTAGAGAATAAAAGAATTTAGTATCATTCACGTTGCAACAAATACAGTAAACCATAAAATCCCAAAACTGGCAGAAACTTGTTGGTTATCTCGAGGCAGTTTAACTAAAGTGATTGTTGAACACTGCGAGGCAGTCTAACTAAAGTGATTGTTGAACACTGCGAGGCAGTCTAACTAAAGTGATTGTTGAACACTGCGAGGCAGTCTAACTAAAGTGATTGTTGAACACTGCGAGGCAGTCTAACTAAAGTGATTGTTGAACACTGCGAGGCAGTCTAACTAAAGTGATTGTTGAACACTGCAAGTGATTGTTGAACACTGCGAGGCAGTCTAACTAAAGTGATTGTTGAACACTGCGAGGCAGTCTAACTAAAGTGATTGTTGAACACTGCGAGGCAGTCTAACTAAAGTGATTGTTGAACACTGCGAGGCAGTCTAACTAAAGTGATTGTTGAACACTGCGAGGCAGTCTAACTAAAGTGATTGTTGAACACTGCGAGGCAGTCTAACTAAAGTGATTGTTGAACACTGCGAGGCAGTCTAACTAAAGTGATTGTTGAACACTGCGAGGCAGTCTAACTAAAGTGATTGTTGAACACTGCGAGGCAGTCTAACTAAAGTGATTGTTGAACACTGCGAGGCAGTCTAACTAAAGTGATTGTTGAACACTGCGAGGCAGTCTAACTAAAGTGATTGTTGAACACTGCGAGGCAGTCTAACTAAAGTGATTGTTGAACCTGCGAGGCAGTCTAACTAAAGTGATTGTTGAACACTGCGAGGCAGTCTAACAAAGTGATTGTTGAACACTGCGAGGCAGTCTAACTAAAGTGATTGTTGAACACTGCGAGGCAGTCTAACTAAAGTGATTGTTGAACACTGCGAGGCAGTCTAACTAAAGTGATTGTTGAACACTGCGAGGCAGTCTAACTAAAGTGATTGTGAACACTGCGAGGCAGTCTAACTAAAGTGATTGTGAACACTGCGAGGCAGTCTAACTAAAGTGATTGTTGAACACTGCGAGGCAGTCTAACTAAAGTGATTGTTGAACACTGCGAGGCAGTCTAACTAAAGTGATTGTTGAACACTGCGAGGCAGTCTAACTAAAGTGATTGTTGAACACTGCGAGGCAGTCTAACTAAAGTGATTGTTGAACACTGCGAGGCAGTCTAACTAAAGTGATTGTGAACACTGCGAGGCAGTCTAACTAAAGTGATTGTGAACACTGCGAGGCAGTCTAACTAAAGTGATTGTTGAACACTGCGAGGCAGTCTAACTAAAGTGATTGTTGAACACTGCGAGGCAGTCTAACTAAAGTGATTGTTGAACACTGCGAGGCAGTCTAACTAAAGTGATTGTTGAACACTGCGAGGCAGTCTAACTAAAGTGATTGTTGAACACTGCGAGGCAGTCTAACTAAAGTGATTGTTGAACACTGCGAGGCAGTCTAACTAAAGTGATTGTTGAACAGTGGGATGCATTACTTTCATATTTTCAAATTCAGTCTAAGAATGACAAAGTTATGGGTCAAGTTCCATCTACAAAACTGAGCACTGCTGGAACCAAGCACATGATTCTTTTTCTAAATTGTGTGTTAGAAAAAGTCAAATCTTTGAGTATTAAGTTTGAGTCTGAGCATTGAGACTGCAGGAGCGGCAGTCACTGGTGTCTACAGAATATAAAAAACATCTTGAGATGTTTTTTGTTTTAAAGAAGAAGTCCTTAGTTCCTGAAAAGTATCAGAAATTGACCCAAATAGCAAATATATTCATAAGAAACTGAGTGATTTATATTTTGGTGGAAGATGTATGAGCAAAAATAGTGGAGAAAATAGTGAGTGTAGATTTAAAGGTGAGCGCTTAAAATTTCTTGTTCAGATATGCATACAAATCAAAAAACTTTTTCCCTGATAGAGGATGATTGATTGCATTAAATCACCATCGTTTGCCAAATTAGCAATGAATTTTCCCCAAACTGATTTCTGAAGATGAATGAGATGATTTAGACGACCAATGAAGATCATTCCCTCTATCTAAAGACATAACACGTTCATTCACAACCATTCCAGAATTTTGGTTTCCATTGCGTCATATCAAAGATGGACGTAATCAATTAAAATATGGACAACTTTCGACTTTCATGACTCATTTATTACTCTACGCCACTACGCCTGCGTAGAGAGAATATTTTCACAGTGTTTTAAGTGAACAAATTCACTTAAAACAGAAACTGTTAAGGATCGCTTGTTAGCAAAGCCGACAATATCCAGGCTTAACAAAACTGTTTAACATGGGAGCCTAAACTAGAGTTAGTGAAAGTAGTTATGGAGGGAGTCTGCCATCAACGTTACGAAAATCGTTTTCAGTAACAAAGAAGTCTGTCAAAAATGATCATATATGAAGCTGATGAAACACATTCATAAGAAAATTAGATATTTTAGTCAGCCACAGGTGCCACACTCGTCTCTGAGAATGGTAAGTCAGCTTACCTTTGTTGTACATAATGTTAATTATCAATATATCGATTTTATTTGTATTCCAAGGTTTTTTTCTTGAAAAGCTGGGTGTTTTTAGTGAATAAATCTAGGTTTATTTCAAATTGCAAAGTGGAAATGTTTTTCATTGTACTATAATAATCTTTGAATGTTATTATGAAGGTCGAGTATCACTTTATATTTTCCTATTTACCTTTTAACATTCTGAAACTGGGCAGTCATAAGGTAATATATATATATATATATATATATATATATATATATATATATATATATATATATATATATATATATATATACAGAAAAAGGTGCAGGTTTAATATTCAGATAACCCTTTTAAAACATATTTATTATTTTATATGGGTGTTAATACTTACTGTTGTAGTTGAAGGAAACGCAGTTAACGTTAACGGTGCAGTAGATGGCGCAGCGCATGCAACTCACAGTGACGGTGTTGATGACAGTCCCTGGAGCACTGTAACGGTATCCAACACCTGAACAAAATCAATCGTAAAATAATTAACCGTTCGTTGCATTTTTTCTCGTCTCTTGAGTTACAATAAATGTCATTCCCCTCTGAAAAAACAAAATGCACATAGGAACGTCAACATTACCTATTACATTAGAAACGACTAAACGGCTTCAGTAAGTCATTTAGGTTGTTTAAAGATTGAATGGGTTATAATAAATGTTTTCCTTAAAAATTTGAGTTTATTTACAACAGATATATTTTTACACAACCTGTGCAGAAGCATTAACAACATCCCCCTTGAGAATAAAAAGGAAAAACCGTAGTCTGTTATTTCGTCTTCCAGGTGAGATCCTCTTCTGAAGAGGGTCACAGCAGGAGGTTGAAATATACAGAAAATCATTATTGTTTGTTTTATTCTCATGTGGGAGACGAAAACATTATACTATGATGTACACGCTCACACATAGTCACACTAACACAAAAGCAAATACAAATACACACAAGCACACACGGCTGTGACTCGACGCCTGTAACCTCATAGGTGAGATTAGCCGAAGAGCCAGAAACGAATATGCACAGGTAAGAAGGAGGCTCAGCGACAATACGAAAATGATATAGCATCAAAAGTCAAGTCTGAACCCGAAGCTGTTGTATAACCACATCAGGAGGAAAACAACAGTCAAGGACCAGGTAATCAGGCTGGAGAAAGGAAGGTGGGAGTTCACAAGAAACGACCAAGAGGATGGGGCGTGAGTACTGTCCCTTGAGGAACCAAGCTTTTCACTGTACCAGCCTCTGATTTCACTGTTTACTATTATTCTTTGGGTTCTATTTGATAGGAAGTTAAATATATATCTGTTAACCTTCTATTTATTCCTTTTGCAGACATTTTGCTCGTAATCACCCCATTGTTCACCTCTTGGCAAGGCTTCAGACATGCTTATTTCCCAGTGTATACAGGAAAATGTCATAATGGTCAAGCAGCTGGGAGAGGGAGAAGTGATCTGTTCAGAACTCATGTTGACTTTGGTTGCAAGTGCTAGATCATGTGGCTGGTAATCTTGTTTAAAATCCTTTCAGAGTTCCCCTATGTGCGATGTCTGGATTAGCGATCTGCATTTTTTTTTGAAGTTGCAATACTGCCATCTTTGTGGAGTGGCTGCATATAGGTAGTTTTTAAAGAATGTGGGATGACTTCAGTGTCCAGATTTCTTTTCCATGCAATTTTTAAGGCACGAGGAAGTGGGTTCTGCGATTCTGATGAATATGGGAGTTCCAGGAGTCTGGGTCTGGGGCAGAGTGCGGGCTTGACACTGATGGCTTCCGCAATTCTAGTGGGCTTAGCGTTAAATCGAAAACTCAAGAGATGTCCTTCATAGCATTGCGTTTCGTTTATGAATAACTCATATGGGTTGTCAGTCCTGAGTCTGATTAGTGGCTCACTGAACACTGTTGTATTGTGATTTTACTTATTTCTTTGTTGTGGTCAGTGATGTTCCATCTTCTTTCATTAAAGACCAGGATGGGTATTTTGTTTTGGCCCTGGATTTTTGCGTGTGAGGATAATTTTTTTATTTTTTTAAGTTGCACTTATTAGCTTTTGCTCCCACGTTTCTCATGGATCTCCTGTGGGAGCATAAAGTCGCACAATCTGGTGTCCCACATTTCAATCATATATCTCAGGAACACCCAGAGGGACTGTCTGTCGAGGGAATGTCTGTCTTATTAACTGGGGTCCTCAATCTTGTCCCACAGGATGCGACCCACACCAGTCGATTAACACCCAGGCACCTACTTGCTTGCTAGGTGAACGGGGACAGCAGGTGTAAGGAAACACGCTCAATGTTTCCACTCCTGCCGGCGGTCGAACCACGGACACCCAGCGTGAAGCGAGATCGTTGCCTACCAGGCCACGGTCCACCGTGTATTGGTACGAGTCTGGAGGCTCATCCACTCATATTTTCTTCCCAGCATATTTCAGCGAGAGATCACGACTTATTTAATCCCAGTTACTTTTCTTCGCTATTAAAAATTAAAGCTGGTGAAGGTATCCTCAGAACTGTCTTGTTGATTAAGTCTATGAAGATCTGGAACTTCTATGAGGTCTGAGTTTACAGTATTCAACACTCGCTTACTGAATAAGGCGATTTAATTGCATCTTAGAGGTTCAAGTGAGTGAGACTGTCTTCCCAGGCTGACTCCTGGGTTCACTTGCTATTTCACAGTCTTGGCTACATTCTACCTTTGTTGATGTCTTGCCGAAGCAATAGTTCTTAAACACACACACACACACACACACACACACACACAAAAGGCCAATAACGGGAACAACAATGAATAACAACTCTGATAACATAGTAAGTGGACAGGTATAGAAAATATGCGGACTTTAAATAGAATTAGAAGAAAACGTTGCAACAAAAGAGAGCAGGATAATAAAGCATCCGGCAGGAGAGAGAACACAAAGAGGATAACTACAATATATGAAATCATGAGGACAAATACTCTTGACTGCATAATAATAGAATTAGGAAGAGGATTGGGAGGAGGATTGAGGGTATTTGAAGGATTGGGAGGATTAGAGAAGATTGGGAGGATTGGGGCTAAGATTATAAGGAAGATTTGGAAGAGGACTGAGGGAAGATTGGGGAGGAATTGGAAGCATTGGGAAGAGGATTATGAAAAGATTGGGAGAAGGATTATCAGGAAGATTATGAGGACTGGAAGCAGGATTAAGGATGGGGGGGGGCGGATGGATCAAAGCCCTCAATTATGGACCCTTCCACAAAACTTCTCCCCCAGTGAAACTTCATGGGAAATGTCTGTTTAAGTTCAACAAGGTGTCAACACACATGTTCAACCAGACACACAGATGTTCAATACACGTGTTCAAGCTACGAGACACACATGTTCAATGCTCGTGTTTACCTCGTAGCACGGATATCGTATTACCCATTTACCGATAACAGAAATTTAAGCTAAAGAGTCTGACATCTTTCAACCGACAAAGGGGAAGGATCGACAGAGACAGCATGCTGTGATGAGCGCTGCTTTTGCTTGGTACAGCACTGATGAGGCCTCAATGTGAAGCCGAAATGCACAGTAATTATCACGTGAAATGCGGTATTGATTCCGTCTGGATTGTTTAATTAACATGTGTGTATTAAACTTGTACAATAATAATAAATAATAATAATAATATTAATAATAATATTATTTAGTATTTACTGTTAAAAATAATTTACAAGTAATCCACAAATTATCCTAAATCTTCCATACATTCGGTCCGGCGTGGGCCGAAACGTCGTGGACCCAAATGTCATGGGGCCGAAACATCGTCTTAAGGGTGGATCCCAAATTTCAAGACGAAGGGAGGCATTCAGCTTCGTGGTGAAAGAGGGCAGATCCAGTTCCTGGAATCAAGAGCCTCTATCGGCATCATGGACTCCTCTCTCTCACAGCAAACATGTTATTTGGAGGCAGTGAAAAATGCTTGGGATATCGCTTATTTTTGTTTAAAATCGTAGTTATCTATTGCAACAAACATCGTTCACTGCAGTGTTTCTATGATAGTTATCGTTATTGATGAATATATATATATATATATATATATATATATATATCATGATTGAATGGTGAGGTAAAGAGAGTAGTAAGAGAAAGTTTTTACAAAGTAGAAGTGATGTATGAGGGAAGAGTATATGGAGAGAAAAAAAAGAGGTTAAGAGAGTGGTGAAGCAATGTAAAAAGAGAGCAAAATGAGAGGGTGGGGTGAGATGTTATCAACAAATTTTGTTGAAAATAAGAAAAAGTGTTGAGTGAGATTAATAAGTTGAGGAAGCCTAGGGAACAAATGGATTTGACAGTTAAAAATAGGAGGAGAGTTATTAAATGGAGAGTTAGAGGTATCAGGAAGATGGAAGGAATATTTTGAGGAGTTGTTAAATGTTGATGAAGACAGGGAAGCTGTGATTTCGTGTATAGGGCAAGGAGGAATAACATTTTGTAGGAGTGAGGAAGAACCAGTTGTGAGTGTGGGGGAAGTTCGTGGGCAGTGGGTAGAAAATGAAAGGGGTAAAGGAGCTGATTGATGGGATAAAGATAGAAATGTTAAAAGCAGGTGGGATATAGTTTTGGGGTGGTTATTGATTTTATTTAATAAATGTATGGAAGAGGGTAAGGCACCTAGGGATTGGCAGAGAGCATGCATAGTTCCTTTGTATAAAGGCAAAGGAACAAAAGAGAGTGTAAAAATTATAGGGAATAAGTCTGTTGAGCTTTACCTTGTAAAGTGTATGGTAGAGTTATTATTGAAAGAATTAAGAGTAAGACGGAGAGCAGGATAGCAGATGAACAAGGAGGCTTTAGGGAAGGGTAGGGGGTGTGTAGACCAAGTGTTTATAGTGAAACATATAGGTGAACAGTATTTAGATAAGGGTAAAGAGGTTTTTGTGGCATTTATGGATTTGGAAAAGGCGAATGACAGGATGAATAAGGGGGCAATGTGGCAGATGTTGCAGGTGTATGGAATAGGAGGTAGGTTATTGAAAGCAGTGAAGAGTTTCTACGAGGATAGTGAGGCTCAGGTTAGAGTATGTAGGAGAGAGGGAGATTTATTTCCAAGTAAAAGTAGGCCTTAGACGATGTGATGTCACCATGGTTGTTCAATATATTTATAGATGGGGTTGTAAGAGAAGTGAATGCTCATGTTGGCAAGAGGTGTGGGGTTGGAAGATAAAGAATCTAGCACAAAGTGATTTGTCACAATTGCGCTTTACTGATGACACTGTGCTTTGAGATTCTTGAAGTGAAGTTGTAGAGGTTGGTGGATGAGTTTGGTAGGTGTGTAAAAGAAGAAAAATTGAAAGTGAATATAGGAGAGTAAGGTGATGAGGATAACAAAAAAATAGGTAATTGAAAGACTGAATATCAGATTGAATGATATCAGGTGAATGTATTCAGATATTTAGGAGTGGAAGGCTACAAATTGGTCTATGAAAGATGAGGTGAATTACAGAATTGACGAGGGGAAAAAAGGTGAGTGGTGCACTGAGGAGTCTGTGGAGACAAAGAACTTTGTCCATGGAAGCAAAGAGGGTAATGTATGAGAGCATAGTCATACCAACGCTCTTGTATGGGTGTGAAGCATGGGTGGTGAGTGTTGCAACAAGGAGAAGGCTGGAGACAGTGGAGAGAAGTTGCTGTTGATAACAATGTGTGGTGTGAATATAATGCAGAGAATTCGTAGTTTGAAGTTAGAGGAGGTGAGGATTACCATAACTATTATCCAGGGGGCTATTGACGTGGGTCGGACATGTAGAGGATGGAACAAAATAGAATGACTTTGAGAGTGTCTAAATCTGTAGTGGAGGGAAGGGTGGGTAGGGGTCGGCCTAGGAAAGGTTGGAGGGAGGGGAGGAAGGAGGTTTTGTGCGAAGGGCTTGGACTTCCAGCAAGCATGCGTGAGAGTGTTAGATAGAGCGAATGGAGACGAATAGTTTTTAAGACTTGACGTGTTGTTGGAGTGTGAACTGGGTTATATTTATGAAGGGATTCAGGGAAACCGGCAGGCTGGACTTGAGTCCTGGAGATGGGAAGTACAGTGTCTGCACTCTGAAGGAGGGGTGTTAATGTTACAGTTTTATAACTGTAGTGTAAGCGCGCCTCTGGCAAGACAGTGATGGAGCGAATGATGGTGAAAGTTTTCTTTTCGGGCCACCCTACCTTTGTAGGAAACGCTCTTCTTGCCGAATAAGGCAAACAAAAATTTGTGTATGCAATAATTTCGCAAAACTCATTCTGAACCCAACGAAAAAAATATATTTAATTGTGTTTGTTTATTATTAAATTATTGTAAAACTTATCTAGTAAATATATTTAATTGATTTTAAATTAAATTGAGCTTGTTATTATAAGGTTAGGTAAGTTTTCTAAGGTTCTTTTGGTACAAAATTATTAATTTACATTAACATAAATTAAAAAAATATATCTTTAAACGTATAAGAGAAAATTTTAGAAAGGGTTTAATTTTAAATGAGTTCTTGCTAATTGACCAGTTTTATATATTTTATAATGACACACACACACACACACACACACACACACACACACAGGAGGAACTACAAAGGGATCTGGATAGGCTGCAGTCTGGTCCAGCAATTCATTCCTGAGTTCAACCCAACCAAGTGCAAAGTCATGGAAGATTGGGAAGGGCAAAGCAAGACTGCAGACGGAGTACAGTCTAGGGGCCAGAGACTACAAACTTCAATCAAGGAAAAAGATCTTGGGGTGAGTATAACACCAGGCACATATCCTGAGGCTCACATCAACCAAATAACTGCTGCAGCATACGGGCGCCTAGCAAACCTAAGAACAGCATTCCGACATCTTAATAAAGAATCGTTCAGGACCCTGTACACTGCACAAGTAGGGCCCATACTGGAGCATGCAGCACCAGTTTGGAACCCACATTTATCCAAGCACGTAAAGAAACTAGGAGAAAGTGCAAAGGTTTGCAACAAGACTAGTCCCGGAGCTAAGGGGTATCCTACGAGGAGGTTAAGGGAAATCGACATGACGACACTGGAGGACAGTGAGAGATAGGGGGACATGATAACGACATATAAGATACTGAGAGGAATTGACAAGGTTGATAGAGACAGAATGTTCCAGAGATGTACAGCAAACAAGGACATACAGTTGGAAGTTGAAGACTCAGATGAATCACAGAGATGCTAAAGTATTTCTTCAGTCACAGAGTGGTCGGGAAGTGAATAGTTTAGGAAGTGATGTAGTGGAGGCAGGTTCCATACATAGCTTTAAGAAGAGGTATTATTAAAGCTCATGGTGCAGGGAGAGGACCTGTGCAAAGGGCCAGTGAAGAGGCGGGGCCAGGAGCTATGAATCGACCCCAAAACCACAACTAGGTGAGTACAACTAGGTATACACACACACACACACACACACACACTGCACACACACACATACACACACATTTACACACACACACACACGGGGCCAGGAGCTATGACTCGACCCCTGCAACCACAAATAGGTGAGAATATAGATGCGTTCATGTGAACAGCTCTCTTCAGGACAGCCATTCACATGGAACGCATCTTGTGTGTGTGTGTATATGAGTGTGTGCGTGTGTGTGTAGTCACCTATTTGTGGTCAGAAACCAGACTCAGCTCCTGGCCACGCCTCTTCACTGATCGCTACTTGGTCCTCTCTCTCCCTGCTCCACATGAGCTTTATCATACCTCACCCAAAACTATGTGTGTGTGTGTGTGTGTGTGTGTTTGTTGTTTGTTTCCATTCATCTTCGCTCATAAAACTGGGTTAAAGATGTTTACTAAGCTCTCATTGTTAGTGTTTGATTGTTTCATTTATATGCGACTGTAATATCAGGTCATCGTTAAACTGAGGCGACACTACTATTTTATGCTGCTATTAATTGTTCTGTATGATAGTTACACTGTGGGAACACCTTGGTGTGCTGCCACACTGTTCTGGTATGATAGTTACACTGTGGAACACCTGCAGTGTGCTGCTACACTGTTCTGTATGATAGTTACACTGTGGGAACACCCGCAGTGTGCTGCTACACTGTTCTCTATGATATTACACTGTGGGAACACCCGCAGCGTGTTACACTGTTCTCTATGATAGTTACACTGTGGAACACCCGCAGTGTGTTACACTGTTCTCTATGATAGGTGCCATCAGGAAACACCCGCAGTGTGTTGCCACTGTTCTCTATGATAGTTACACTCGTGGGAACACCCGCAGTGTGTTGCTACACTGTTCTGTGGCGATAGTTACACTGTGGGAACACCCGCAGTGGGTTGCTACACTGTTCTGTATGATGGGGTTATACCGTGGGATCACCCGCAGTGTGTTGCTACACTGTTCTGTATGATAGTTACACTGTGTGGGAACACCCCATAGAGCACTGTTACTTAGGGAAACAAAGCTAGCCATATTCCATCACAAGGATGGATTTCACTATCACGTAACAAATCTGTCAGCCTGATAGCACTCCAACACTCCATTATGGGTCCAGGAGCTACGGTAGCTTCAAGAGTTTGTTTCCAGCAAGGGGGAGGGGTTTTGTTTGGGCTAGCGAGAGTGGGTCGGTGGGTGGTCCAAAAACACACATTAGAACCCCCGAAAATTCGTGTTCTCGTTAATCACCAACTGTCCTCAACTCAAACAAAAATGTACATTCACAAAACTGTCTGCGATATTTCACCAATGATGTAGTGCTTGTAGCCCATGTTGCCACATGTGAGGCATGTTGGTACATGTGTGAGGCATGTTGTACATGTGTGAGGCATGTTGGTACATGTGTGAGGCATGTTGGTACATGTGTGAGGCATGTTAAGGGCATGTGGAGGTATGTTGGTACATGTGAGGCATGTTGGTACATGTGTGAGGCATGTTGGTACATGTGAGGCATGTTGGTACATGTGTGAGGCATAAAGGTACATGTGTGAGTCGTGAGTCAGGAGAGTTACGAATCAGAGGTAAAGATTTATATGTGACTCGTGAGACAAGTTACATGTGTCATCAGTGAATCCGTCTCCACCTGTGTGCTGCACCATATCTGTTCTGGCATCCTCGGCTATTCATTACACATCTCAGTTTAACTCTAATGGCCACTTTTGGCCATGCACAAAACAGAGATGGATTTTAATGGGTATAATTCAACAGCCCGGTTGATCAGGCCCTGGATCCTCTGTAGAGGCCTGGTCATGGACAGGGTCAGTGGGGGCGTTGGACCCCCGAAACTCCAGGTATAATTCAGGGGGCTGAGGAGGGCTTGGTCATTTGAGAGGATAGAGCAGATTAGGGATGGAAAGGATGGGGATGGAATGAAGGAGGGAAGGGGGTCGTGCCAGGAAGGGTTAGTGAGAGTGAGGGATATAGGAGGGTTTTGAGTGTTGGGGGCTTGATCATCTAGGAAGCATGTGTGATGTGTTACATCGTGGAGTGAGTGGAGGCAAGGGAATTTTATGATTTAATGCACTGGAGTGTGAGCAAAGTAACATCTGTGTACGGATTCAGGAAAACCAGAAGTTCTGGAGAGGGAAGGTACAGCCTGTACCTTAAAAAGGAGTGAGAATGTTACAGGCCTGAGTTGGGAAAATAACGACCCTAGAAGACAGAACCGGGGGAGACATAATAACAACATACAAAATACTCAGAGGAATTGATACGATAAATAGGGACAGGCTATTTGAAAGGCGGGAAACATGTACTCAATAGCTGGAACTTAAAGACACAAATGAGTCAGAGATATTACGCAGTGTTTCTTTAGCCTCAGGATGGTCATGAGCGGAATGCTCTAGCGATAAATATTGGAGGCAGAGTGTAGACATCGCATTAAAACAGGAGGGGGTTTGAGGTGAATATGGAAAGGGGGGGCAAAGCCAGGCTGTGAATCGACCCCGGAAAACCACATATAGGTGAGTACATACACATGCACACACACATGCACGGCGTCTAATGTCATTTATATAGTGTATTAGTTAATCAGGAGAGAGAGAGAGAGAGAGAGAGAGAGAAGAGGAAAGAGAGAGAGAGAGAGAGAGAGAGAGAGAGAGAGAGAGAGAGAGAGAGAGAGAGAGAGATGGGGAGAGAGAGAGATGGAGAGAGAGAGAGGAGAGAGAGAGAGAGAGAGAGAAAACAGAGAGAGAGACAGACAGACAGACAGACAGACAGACAGACAGAGACAGAGACAAAGAGAGAGAGAGAGAAAACAGAGAGAGAGAGACATTATCAGATAGTCAGTATCGAGGTCTTGTCCAAGGAGGATCCCGGGGAAATCCCACAATAGGATGCCCCAAACCATCCTGTTGCAGGGGGGCGGGGCGGGGACTGGTGGGGTAGGGGCGTCGGTGGGAGAGTGGCGGCGTCGGGGAGAGGTGGCGTCGGTAGGAGAGGGCGGCGTCGGAGGAGTAGTGGGGCGTCGGTGGGAGTAGTGGCGCGTGGTGGGAGGGGTTGTTGGAGTGGGGGGATGGGGTGAGTCATGCCCACGTCTTGTAAGGAGAGGGCATAACTTGGGTTGAGGCTGGATAACAGGGCCCCTGTGGGGGGTCCATTGAGGCCCTGTCCCGGGCCCCCCGTGTTATGTCCCTTTGTGGGACCATGTGTTGGGGCCCCTGTATTGTGGCCCCCCCGTGTTCTGGGTCTGGGGAGCTTTTTTGGGGGTCCCTGTGTTGTGGACCCGTACTGTGGGACCCCGTGCCGGGGACCCCATGGCCAGGATTTCCACCATAGGGCCCTCGGGGGAATGGGTAGGTCCCCACAAAAGTGTATACTCACCTAGTTGGGTATCTTGAGTCGATTCAAGCCCTGGCTCCTCTGTGTGTGTGTGTGTGTGTGTGTGTGTGTGTGTGTGTGTGTGTGTGTGTGTGTGTTTTTTCAATAATCAAACAAGCTAAACCCCCTTAAAAAAAAAAAAATTTTTCCCAAAAAATATTTTTTTACAGATTGATAACATTTTTTTTTTATGACAAAGTAAAAATTTACATTTTTCACCAAAATAACTTAGAAACCTCATTCTTTAAATTGAAACTCACCAACTTAACTTAGAAACTTCACCTAACTTAACTTAGAAACTTCACCCAACTTAACTTAGAAACTAAAATAATTAGAAACATCTCCTAACTTAACTTAGAAAACCCGCCTAACTTAGAAAACTAAAAAAACTTTGAAACCTCTCCCAACTTTGGGAAAACCCTTTCCCAACTTAACCTAAATTATTTTTTCCTTAAAAACACTACAAATAAATCATATTTTATTTAAATTTATTTTTATTTTTTTTTTTCGTTAGTTTTTAAAATTTTTTCCAAACCCTTTTTTCTTTAATAAATATCAGGGATTGCTTAGAATATTATTGTTGATACACAATTAATTTCTGTATATTTGTATATTCCTTTTTTCCCTATATATAAAATTATAAAATAAACGTAACTATAATTTTTTAAAGGGGAGGGGTAAGCCAGGGGAAAGGGCCTCATCAGACGACCAAAACCCAAGACTCGTGTATTTCTGTAGTAATGTACTCCAAGCACCAGTGACTCACTATTACCACCACGTGTAAACTCAAGTCAACAAACAACTATGCATAAATAAGGAGAAGGACGAACGGGGGAACCTGGTTAATGGTTAGGGGGGGCCCCTCAACCACCACCGTTTATTATTATTTTTAAATTTTCGGCTTAGCTTGTAAAATTTATACCCGTCTGGATTAAAAAAGTAGACGAGTTTATTCCTTAATTTTTTTTCCCCGAGGAGATCCCTCTGAT
>WNWK01021366.1:27500-34208 GCA_009830355.1 Cherax destructor
TCTCTCTCTCTTCCTCCGTCCCCCTTTTTTGTTTACACACACACATAGGGACAGGAGCTGTGACACGACTCCTGCAACCACATATAGGTTAGTAAACACACACACACTCACCTGGGGACAGGAGCTGTGACACGACCCTCAGAACTACATTTTAGGTTCGTAAACACACACACATTCACCTGGGGCCAGGAGCTGTGACACGACCCCTGCAATCACATATAAGTTAATACACACACCTATACACACAAACCTAAGAATAGCGTTCCAATACCTCAGTAAGGAATCGTTCAAGACTCTGTACACTATATATCAGGCCCATACTGGAGTACATGCAGCACCAGTTTGGAACCCACACCTGGTCAAGCACGTCAAGAAACTAGAGAAAGTGCAAAGGTTAGCAACAAGACTAGTCCCAGAGCTGGGGGATTGTCCTAGAAAAAGGTAAAGGGAAATCGGCCGGGAAATGAAAAAAGGATTTAAAGGGAGACATGATAACACATAAAAATAAAAGGTTTTGGGGAAAGAGACAAGAGGGCCAGGGGGGGGACACAAAAAAAGGGGGCCCCGGGGGTGAAGACTCAAGGGGTTAAAGAGATGTTGGGGAATTTTAAAAAAAAACAGAAAAAATTTTGAAATTTGGGGGGGAGGGGGAACCATAAATGTTTTAAGGGGGGTTTAAAAAACCCCATGGAGCGGGGGGAAAACCTAGTAGCAAGGGGGAAAAGGGGGGCCCGGACCCAGAATGCCCCCCAAACCACAAATAGGGGGTACAAATAGGGGTTTCAACACAAAAACACAAAAACACACCCCAAAAAAACACACAAAAAACACACATACACATAAACACACACACCACAACACACAAACCACATACACACACAAACACACACACAAACTAACCAAAAATCCAGCAGGGAGGAGGAAACAGGGGAAAACGTCGTCCTCAACCGGCCAACAAGGAACTGTATTTAACCCCCAGAGAGAATTCCCATGTACTGAGGTTGATCCGGGGATGTCTAAAACCTGAAGGCCCCCCGTTTCCCCGAGGGGGGGGGGGAAGATGGTGGGGAGGGGTCATGAAAAAGGGGGGGGGGAAATTAGGGGGCGGAGGGGTGAGGGGGTGTGTGTGTGTGTGTGTGTGTGTGTGTGTGTGTGTGTGTGTGTGTGTGTGTGTGTGTGTGTGGTGTACTCCCCCCAATTGGGGTGCAGGGTTGAGGATGCCCGGGCCCCGGCCCCCTTTTTTGGGCTGGTCCACATTTTTTTTCCCCCGGGGTTTTTAAACCCTTTTTTAAAAATTGTATGATCCTGCCTTCACTCCCACCCCCAGATTGTTCCATTTTTTGACAACTCTTTAGGAAAAAAAAACTTCCTAACACCCCCGTGTTGTTTTCTCTTTTAAATTTTTTTTCTCTCTCCTTTCGTGCTGCCCCCGTTTTTAAAAACCTTTTAATTATATATATATATATATATATATATATATATATATATATATATATATATATATATATATATATATATATATATATATATATAATATATTATATATATATAAAAATATATATATATATATATATTATATATATATATATATATATATATATATATATATATATATATATATATATTTTAAAAATCAGGACCACGTGACCCAAGCCCCGGGGGGGTTTTTCTGGGGTTTTTTCCTCTTGTAAAAAACTGTTGAAAGTGAATACTAGGCCCCCCCCCGGGGGTTCATCGCCCCTCCCTCTGGTTCCCCCTTTAACTTTTTGGGGACATAAATTTTTTCCCCCCGGACTGTCTCCAGACTTGACTTCCAGCCCTGGTCCCCCACGTGGCTCCTTTTTTTCCCCCAGTCTATCTCCAGGGTTAAAACCCCATGATGAAAAACCCTTTGCGTTGTTTAGGGGGGCCCCCTTTCTGGCCACCTCGGTTACCCCCCATCGTTCTGTTACTCTCATCGTATTCTTATCTTGGTCTCTTGGCTTTTCGGGGTGGGTTGTACATAAAAACTATCACCCTTTTGGGGGCCCCCAGTTAGAATTTTTTCCTATTTTTTTAGTCCCCGATTTTTTTCCCCCTATCTCCTAAAAAAACCTTTTGTTTTTTATGACAGTGTAACTTTTTTTTTCCCCCCCTTTTTCCCCCCTGTCTTCCCTCAGGATCCGATATTAGGTGGGAAGATCATAGTAGCTTTTCCCCCGTGAGTGCTATGACGTCCGGGGTTGCCTCAGTGATTTTTCCCTGCCACTCATCACTTTTTTTTGTTGTTCGGGGTTTGGAGTATCATACCATCGGGGGGAGGGAGGAGAGGTTAGTGAAATGAGGGTGTTAGACAGGGCGGGGTATTTTTAAAGGGTGGTGCAGGGGGGAATTTTGTTACCATTTTGTCCTGGGAATTCAATTAGACACTAGGCCTGTTGTATGTATGTATTTTGTGTGTGTGTAGGGAAAAAATTTTTGGGCCCCCCGGGTTGCCCGGCCCCCCGGGGTTTTGCTGGGGGGGTGGGGGGTTGGGGGGGGTGGGGGCTGGGGGGGGAGCAGGCCCCGTTGGGGTTGGGGGCCGGGGGCCCCCGGGGGCCCGCCCGCGCCTTTCCGGGGGCTGTTGGGGTGCGCGGGGCCGGGTTTCTGGGGGTTTTCTTTTTTGCTTCCCCCTTTTTGGGTGCTGGGGCCGCCCCCAAAAAAACAGCTGCTGCTGCTGGGGGCAGAAGGGGGATGTTGGGTTGTTTTTGGGGGGGTGCTGTTTTTTTTGGGGGGCTGCTGCTGCTTTTGAGCAGTGTTTCTGTTTCCCAGCAGCCCGCTGGCCCGCAGCCCTTTTTTTTGTTTTTTTTTTTGTTCAGCACTTTTAAAGCAGGGGTTTTTTTCCCCAAAAAGTTTTTTTTTTTTACAGCGGGGGGGTTTCTGCTGTTGTTGGGTTGGGGGGGTGCTTTTGGGGGGGAGCTGGGTGTTGCTGGGGCTGTTTGGCCCCCCCAGCGTTTCTGTTTTTGGAAAAAAGGGGGGGTGTTGCTGGGGGCGCCCCCCCGCAGCCCCAAAAAAGGGGGTGCTTTTTTTCTGAAGTTGCTTTTTTTTTGGGGGCGGGAGCGTGTTGCTTAAAAAAAAGGGGGAGTGCTGGGCAGCAGCAAAAAACCAGCGGGGCTGGGCAAGGGGGGAAGGGGTTTTTTTTTTTCTGCTGTGGGAGCGGCTGCTGCCGCGCGGCGCAGTTTTTTTCTGGGTTGCCGCTGCTGCCGCTGCCGCTTCGCAGCAGCCTTGGGGTTGGGGTTTTTGGGGGGGGGCCCCCGGGGGGCGTTGCTGGGGGCTGCTGGTTTTGGGAACAGCGGCTGCTGTTGCTGAAAAAGATTTTGCTGGTTTTGGGGGAGAGTTTTTTGGGTTCCGCAAAAACCGGTTTTGGTTTTGCTGCTGTTTTGGAGCAGCTTTTTTTGGGGGTTGCGCTGTTTTTTCGAAAACCCCGGGTTTTTTTTGCTTGCTCAGCAAGTGGGGTTCGGGGAATGCCAAGCAGCAGCTGGGGTTTTTTTTCTGCTTTTGTTGCTGTTGGGGTTGGGGGGTTTGGGGGGGTGTTTTGTTTAAAAAAACTGCCGGGGTTAGCAGGGGGGGGGGCGCGCCGCTGTTTTTTTTTCTGGCGCCGGGCAGCAGCCTGTTTTGGCAGCAGCCCGGGGGTTTTTTTGTTGCTGCGTTTCCCCGCTGTTTTGTTGTTTTTGGGGGTTGTTTTTTTGGGGGGAGGGGCTGGGGCTGCTGCAAAACCCTTGCAGCAGTTGCTGCTGTTTTGTTTCCGCTGCTGCTGCTGGGGTTGTTGTTTTTTTCTTTTTTTCTGCTGCAGCAGCGGGCCCCCGCAGCGCTGGTGTTGTTAAGCGCTGTTGGGGTTAAAACAGCACCCCGGGTTTCTGTTGGGTCCCCGAGCGTTGTTCGTTGTTTTTTGGGGGGAGCAGCGGGGTTTTTCTGTTTTTTTCTGCACCCCTGTTGCGGAAGGGGGGGGCGGGTGTTGACAGCAGGGCTGCTGCTGCTGTTTTGGGTGCTGCTGGAGCAGCAGCGCTGCTGTTGCAGCAGCCCCCTTCGCTGCTGCTGCTGCTGCTGCTGCGCCGGGCAGCAGTTTTCTGCTGTTGCACCCGCTGGGGTTGCCGTTTTTGGCAGGGCTTGGTGTTGCTCCGGGGCCCCCGTTTTGCCAAGGCAGCGGGCTGCCGCTGCCGCGCTTCCCGCTTGTTGCGGGGGTTTTTTGGGCCCCCGCCGCCCGGGGCCGGGGCCGCTGGCCCCCGCGGTAGCCGCTTTTGGGGCCCTTGCCCGCGCGCCGGGGCCCCTTGGTTGCCGGCCGGGGGGGCCCCTTGTTTCCCCGGGTTGTTTTTTTCTGTTGTTCCCGTTTTTTTCCGGGTTTCTGCTGTTGCTGCGCTGCCAGCAGCGGGGGAGCAGCGGTTTCCTTTTTCTTTTAAAGGGGTGTTTTGTTCTGCTGTTTTTGTTGCTTTTGCTGGGCTGGGAGAGCCGCCATGGGTTAAGCATTGGCATTTTGGTTTTGCTGTTGTTGCTGTTTGCTGCCTTTTTCTTTTTCCGTTGTTAATGCCGCTGTTGTTGCCCCCTTTTTTTTCCAAAAACCGCGCGGGGAAAAGCCATTTTTGGGCCAAAACAGCAAGGGGGTTTTCGGGTTTTTTCTGCTGCTGTTGCTTGGGTTTTTTCCTTTGGGCCCCCAAAAACCGGGTTTTTCGCTCTTTCAGCAGCCGCCGCTGTTTTGCTGGGAAAATGGCGCTGTTGCAAGGCTTTTTTTGGGGAAAATTGTTTTTGCTGTTTTGGTTTTTGGTTTTGCTGTTAAACAGCAGGTTGCGCGTTGGGGTTTTTGCTGCTGTTGTTGGGGGGGTTTTTTTGGAAAGGGGGGCAGAGCGCGCGGGTTTTGGGGAGCAGCAGAGCAAAATAAACAGCAGTGGCCCCCCTTCCCATTTGAAAAAAAAATTTTAAAAAATAAACCGAATTAAAAGAAAACCCCAAAAGAATTGTTGCTTTTTTTTTACGCTGTTGTTGTTTTTTGTTATTGCCTTTCCCGGTTTTTTGCTGTTTTCCACTGCTCCCACATGTCCCTACTACTACTACTTCCAAGTACATCAATTTTAAAACCACCACCCCAACAACATTTGAGGCCAGTTATCCTACTACAGCACTTATACATCTCACGTTACTTATGATTTCATCTGTACCGGTTTTTTTTTAACGGCTTTTTATTAATCTCCGGGACAAACGTTCCCCCTGAAAAAGTCACATTAGTTGCATTTGTGCCCTTTTTTTCTAACATATTGTCGGTAATTCTACCAACATTATTGAACAGGCTTCAAAACATTAACACAGCAACAAAAGAACCGCAGCAGCAACAACAAAAAAAAATACAGCCAGTTGTTTACGCCTGTTAGAAAAAACCCTTAAACTCAACGAAAAAAGAGAAAAATTTTTTCCCCCCGGGAAAAAACAACAGCGTCCTGGGGGACAGTTGAGCCCCAAATTATCACCCCCTTTAAAAGGCACTTTTCCCCCCTCTTGTAAAAAATTTTATAATTTTTTTCCCCAAAAATTTAAAACGCATTTGCTTCGTCTTTTGTAAGGTGGTCTAAAATTTTTTTAATTTATAACTTAATTTTGGGTTTAGAGGTCCCATCGTCCCGGGCCCCAACACAATTGTCATCGATTTGTTAATTTAAAACCCCCCAATTAAAAGAAACAAATTGATAGTAATTATGTACAAGGTAGATTATAGGGGCAAATGAACATGTTATTACAAGAAGAGGGAACTTACTTTTCCCCCTTTTGCCTGGCAGCTGTGCACTGAGACGAAATTGTTTGTGTTTCCAGATTTTTGTACCCCCCCCACATCTGTTAGGGCAACCCCCCTTTTCCCCCCATGTAAACGTTTGGGGCCCTTAACAACTGTGGACACAGAAATACATCTTGGGCATGTCATTCCTGGATTATAATATATATGGTTGATAAATTGGGGCAAGTGCCCCGGGTATTTTCATCGTGGGGAAAAAATAGTTTCATGTCCAAACGAAGAATAGTGGAGATCAGAAAGGGGGAAAGGGGGTAATCGTCCCCACCGAGGGACTATTTCCCCTTTTTAAATTTGTCCGTCAATCTTGGTCTAGAAAACCGACAAGTTAAAGAATTAGAATTTTTCAATGTTTAATTTCATTCCCGGGAAAATTTTTTTTGACCCAAAAATAAATCGATTAGTGAGAAAATTTTTCAAACCCATATCTTAGAAGAACACACAGGTGCTGCACATTTTGCAACACCTGAGATTTACAAAAACACACAGGTGCTGCACATGTGTCTTTTGGGGTCCCTGGTGTTCACACTTTTAACCCCCGAATTTTATTGCTTTTCCCCCCTTTTTGGGACTGAAGTATTTTTTTGGGTCCAAAAAATTTTTTTTAAAAAAGAAAGATTTTTTTTAGGGGCTAAGGTATTCTTTAGGAAATTAAATTCTTTTTTGGGGGGAAATATTCTTGACTGATAGTAAACACTGATCACCAAAGACGCAACGACTTAGCGGTCGAAGGTCATAAGACAGCATTTAACAGTTAAAAGCTGTTAAACGCATTAAACGGATAACGCTGTTAAAAGATGTTAAATCCTGTTGCGTTAAATGCCGTTAAATGCTATTAAACCGTTCGTCTGGGTTATTGCTCTGGGCAACGAGTTAGAGTATTGGGAGACAAAATCCCATTACTCTCCCACGAGGGT
>WNWK01021367.1:0-34207 GCA_009830355.1 Cherax destructor
CCTGGGTTCTCTACACTTATGCTGCTATGTATGATAATCTATGTAAAATGTATTTGTGTATACCTGAATAAACTTCTTAATTACTTACTTATAAGGTTTATCCTGGGTTACTAACCCAGGATTTTTTTTTTTTTACAGTTAGGTGATAACAAAAGATTTCGTTTTTTTTTTTTTAACTCTGGGAAAGGTTAGGCACCCAGGATAACCCAGTAAAGTCAGTGTCGTCGGGGACTCTCTCCATTACAGAGCTTTAATCCATTGGAGGGATCACCGGCTCTTCAGTGTGTGAGCTGAGGTCTTTGTCAACCATGATACGAGCCACGAGCAGTTCCCTGGGATTTCATGTATAAATTTCCAATATGCAATATGAAATTCTGAAGTAGTGTCATTATGAAGCCCTCCCCCCACTCACAAACACGGAGGTGAATGTAACGATGAATATACACTGAGTGCTCACATTAATTCCCTTTAAACATTTGTGACTGGTGGTAAACAGGCGATATTCAGCCTTAAGGGACTTTCTGCATGTACACCTAAATGTTATTCACCTTTGTACAAACATGGTATCATGTCCGCCGTGTCTGCCTTGTTCCGTGTTTTTTCGTGTTTTTCGCGGTCTCTTTTACGTGCTTAACTTTAAAACTGTGCCAGTGATCTTATAAGGTACATCCCTCCAGTGATCTTATAAGATACATCCTCCAGTGCTCGCAACTAATCAGGAGAAAACAGTTATACTGAATAAAAAAAAGGGAATTAGTGTGTAAGAGCATAGCAGAGCCATACTCCCAGAGGGGAACATAGGCTTAAGTGCCGTGTGAAATAACAAATAGAACAAAATTTGTCGAGGAAGGAAAGTCTCCCTGAAAATAGGGTTTAGATATAACTGTCATAGTGAATATCACAGTGGTGCCATAGTATACAGATCAGATAATATATGTTAAAGTGAAAACAAAAAGGCTGAAGTGTTAGGCCTAACGAGTTTCGTGTTTAAAATCAGTTGCCAGCAGTCGCCGGGTCCTTACCACGCAGGTCAGCTGTATTGATAATCTTTAAACTGCTAGTGTACCTGACCAAAATCTAGTGATTACATTGATATAAAAGAATTTCTATCGAAATACGAATAGGTGCACAATCTTGAGGAAACACGTAAAGTGTCAGGCTCGGAAAAAATACGATAAACAGTGTCGAGTTGTGAGTTGTCAGTGAACGATTTCAACAACATAAGACCGTATATCATCCAGTCAACCATAGTGAAAAACAGCAGTGTTGTGGTGGAGGTAGAAAAAAACTAGAAAAACTAAACCCAGTACAGTGATCCATAAGTGCCTAAAACCCCAGGTGGTAAACCAGGGTGCAAGAGGTTAATCAGGGTGCCAGAAGTAAACAGGGTGCCAGAGGTAAACCAGGGTGCCAGAGGTACAGCCGTCCGTCATAGTAGGAGCTGCCAAAAGCACCGTTTTTTTTTTCTCGCAAGTTATACTTTTTGTATCAAACTGATCATTATTACTCTGTTTAATCATCTTCTAGTGGTCTGTCTCGCATAACCCAAATAATCCCTACAGGATTAATTAAAATAAGTGATACTGGATTTCGTCAGATCCAAGAAATAAGGGAACCAATGACTGGATTCAAAGCTGATATCCTCGACCGGATTCAATAAGCGGACGGGGTTTTAGGTGGCCCTATCAAACACCCAAACAATAACTTAAAGCAGTAAGATTGTCCCAAACACTTACACATGCAAATAAAATAGATACGATACAAATAGACGGATCACCACTTCAGAGAAGTTATTAGTAGAATATACAGTAAAACAACCAACAAAATCAATCATGAAAACCTGTGTAGTATGCAAACAAACGTTCCACTGGATGGATTACATGCAACTTCTGTGGTAAATGGAGCCACGTCCCTTGTGCAGACATTCAGGAATCAACTACATGAGATATTAAACCAGGGAAGTGTTTTTGGGTATGCCCAAATGAGACCGAACCGTGGAATAAAATCACATTGATATTAAAAGATGACATCAAATCGGCCTTCATAAAAAACATAACAGCATTCTATAACAGTTGGGAAAGTAAAAAATCTGGGCCAGATGGTGCTATCGCCCCTGGTACAGATGTTGCCCTGGTAGATAGTAACCGTAAGAATGGAAAAATAAATGATGGTGACCTGAAGGGGGACAGGAGCTCTAGTGGGGAAACACGTGTAGACAAGGGCACACAAAAAACAATGTTACAAACTAGCAATACCACGGTAGATAGTAAACAGGGGGATGCCCCGGGAAATACTGAAGATAAATTACCAGAAACTGATGAAGGCTCCATTGTTAGCACTAGTGCCGAAGATAGAAACGAGACAGGAATACACGCACCAATAGGGAATACAGTGGGGAACACAGTCACAAAAAAACAGGGCAAACGGAAACCAGCCCTATGTGAATATTATGCACTTGGTATCTGCAGGCATGGAATATCTGGGAAAACAGATGGGACATGCAATTATGACCACCCCATAAAATGCATGCCCATATGACAACAGGAAAATGCAACCTCCCGTCCTGTAAGTTTTTCCACCCTGAAATGTGCCACTCATCAGTTCAGGAAAGACAGTGCTATAACTTATATTGCCAGGCACACCACCTAAAGGGTACAAGACGACACAGAACATCCAGACCATGGCAAAACCTGGGTAGCCACAGCCACGCCAGAGAGGTTTTTTAGCGCCAGGAAGGAAAAAAAGCTGGCAGGAAATGACAGAAATCATACACCAACTGCAATCATTTCTGGAGTGGAATCACAGTCAATGGCCTCCACTCCAAGACAACAGATATTAGTGCCAGGAAAAAAAGACCCCTTCCCCATACCACCAATACCACCAATTCAACGACACTCATCTTTGCAAATATACAGGGTCTAAAGCCAGCAACGAACAACAAGATACCTTACATCCGTGGACTTCTTACAGAGTCAAATGCTATGTTTGCGGCTTTCACAGAGACCCACATAAAAGATCACTTGGACAATGAAATATGGATCCCGGGATACAACCTATACAGATGTGACAGAATGAACAGGCAAAAGGGGGGAGGGTTGGCCTGTATATCACAGAGTCACTTATATGTTCAGAACTACTAAATGCCTCAAATGATGTAGTTGAAGTATTAGCAATAAAGATCGAGAATCAAAACCTGGTCATCGTGGTTGTATACAAGCCTCCGGATGCAACGTACCAACAATTCCAGGAACAACTTCTGAAAATTGACCACTGTCTGGAAAATCTTCCAGCTCCTGCCCCCAACATCTTGCTCCTGGGGGATTTCAACATAAGGCACCTACAGTGGAGTAATATTGCAAACAATGTGGTAGCAGAGATAACACCAGCAGGCAGCGCAAATGAAAACTCACACACACATAAACTTTTAAATCTCTGCACCAAATTCACCTTAAATAGCAAATAGTAGAGCCTACAAGATTAGAGAATACCCTGGACCTCATCTTCACCAACAATGATGATTTGATACAAAATGTCATCATACCAAAACAATATACTCAGATGACAACATAATAGAGGTCCAGATATGTGTGAGGGGAGCCTCAGATCGACAAAATGTGATCAGTCGCGAATTCAAATTCAACTTCAATAACAAAAACATAAGGTGGGACCAAGTAAACCAAGTCCTAAATTATATAAACTGGGAAGATAGCCTAAGCATCACGGATCCTAACCTATGTCTAGAACAAATTAACTCTGTGGCACTTGAGGTTTGCTCAAGGCAAATTCCCTTAAGGAAATGGAGAAGATGTAAACTAGAAAGAGAAAGGCGCTCCCTATACAGGCGAAGGCAAAGAATAACGGATCAGCTACAAGAGGCCAATATATCTGAAATACATAGGGAGACACTGGTGAGAGAAATAGCAAACATCGAATTAAAACTAAAGGAATCTTACAGGAATCAAGAAATGCGGGAAGAACTAAAAGCCATAAATGAAATTGAAAGAAATCCAAAGTATTTCTTTTCTTATACCAAATCAAAGTCGAGAACAACATCCAGTATTGGGCCCCTACTTAAACGGGATGGGTCCTACACAGATGACAGCAAGGAAATGAGTGAGTTACTAAAGTCCCAGTATGACTCAGTTTTTAGCGAGCCGATAATCAGACTGAAAGTCGAATACCTAAATTAATTTTTTATGAGAGTGCCACAGAACTTGGCAGACGCAAGCATATCTGACATTACCCTAACGCCAAATGACTTCGAAAAGGCAATAAATGACATGCCCATGCACTCCGCTCCAGGCCTAGACTCATGGAACTCCGTGCTCATCAAGAACTGCAAGAAGCCCCTATCACGTGCTTTTAACATCCTATGGAGAGGGAGCATGGACACTGGGGTCGTCCCACAGTTCCTAAAAACAACAGACATAGCCCCACTCCACAAAGGGGCAGTAAAGCAATAGCAAAGAACCACAGACTCATCTAGATACCCATCAATTACACAACCCAGGGCAGCATGGGTTTAGAGCAGGTCGCTCCTGTCTGTCCCAACTACTGGACCACTACGACAAGGTTCTGGATGCTCTAGAAGACAAACAGAATGCAGATGTTATATACACAGACTTTGCAAAAGCCTTTGACAAGTGTGACCATGGTGTAATAGCACACAAAATGCGTGATAAAGGAATAACAGGAAAAGTTGGTAGATGGATCTATAATTTCCTAACAAGTAGAACACAAAGAGTAGTAGTCAACAGAGTAAAGTCTGAGGCGGCTACAGTGAAAAGTTCTGTTCCACAAGGCACAGTACTCGCTCCCATCCTGTTCCTCATCCTCATATCAGACATAGACAGGGATATAAGCCACAGTGCTGTGTCTTCCTTTGCAGATGACACCCGAATCTGCATGACAGTGTCCACCGTTGAAGACACTGCAAGACTCCAAGCAGACATAAACCAAATCTTTAAATGGGCTGCAGAAAACAATATGAAGTTCAATGATGAGAAATTTCAATCACTCAGATATGGAAAACGTGAGGAAATTAAAATCTCATCGGAGTACAAAACTAATTCCAACCACACAATAGAGCGAAAAACTAATGTCAAAGACCTGAGAGTGATCATGTCAGAGGATCTCACCTTCAAGGACCATAACACCGTAGCAATCGCATCTGCTAGAAAAATGACAGGATGGATAATGAGAACCTTCAAAACCAGGGATGCCAAGCCCATGTTGACACTTTTCAGGTCGCTTGTTCTATCTAGGCTGGAATATTGTTGCACACTAACTGCACCTTTCAAGGCAGGTGAAATTGCTGACCTAGAAAATTTGCAGAGAACCTTCACGGCACACACAACTGCGATAAACCACCTCAATTACTGGGAACGCTTGAAGTTCCTAAACCTGTACTCCCTAGAACGCAGGCGGGAGAGATACATTATTATATACACGTGGAAAATTCTCGAGGGATTAGTACCAAACTTGCACACGAGAATCACTCCCTACGAAAGCAAAGACTCGGCAGACGATGTAACATCCCCCCAATGAAAAGCAGTGGTGCCACTAGCACGTTGAGGGACAACACAATAAGTGTCAGGGGCCCAAGACTGTTCAACTGCCTCCCAGCATACATCAGGGGGATTACCAACAAACCCCTGGCTGTCTTCAAGCAGGCACTGGACAGACACCTAAAGTCGGTACCTGACCAGCCAGGCTGTGGTTCGTACGTTGGACTGCGTGCGGCCAGCAGTAACAGCCTGGTTGATCAGGCTCTGATGCAACATGAGGCCTGGTCACAGACCGGGCCGCAGGGGCGTTGACCCCTGGAACTCTCTCCAGGTATATTATTATTCATCCCCTGCGTACATCCCTTAAGTGGCGGAAGGATATTTTAACCACTTGTTGTTGTGTTTAATATTTCATGACAGTGTTTGACTTATTGTTTATTATACATTGTTTCTACATTATTATACGTAATTAGTTTAAGAATTTACTGATGTTTTTTGAAAAGTCAGATGGTTTATGGTTGCATTGAAGTTTAATATTAATGTTTACATGTGTGCAGCCAATTTATTAACTGAGACAAAAAAAAAAAATCTTATTTTACTAATATAAGTCCAACTCTGAATTTAAATAGAGACGAGAATTCTTTACTCACGCGGCAAGAGATTTTTACTTGCCCACATGCAACCTGTGGTCCAGGGTGGCCCACAAGGCGATACTGGCCCGAAAATATTCTTTGCTCCTGGCCCAAGCAGAGTTTGGCTGTGGGGGAAAATATATTACGGTATTTTAAAATAGTGTATGGAGGTGTTGGATTGTGTATTGTGGAGGTGAGAGTTAATGAAGAGTGTGTCCTCAGGATCAAGCAGTCTGGTCTGAGTATAACTCGACCGCCCAGCATGCTGGCCAGATACACCATGATACGTCACCTCAAGCGTCGACCTCTCACCTGGAAGGTAAGTCCACCACCATTTTCCCACTCAACCACAACACCATAACCACCACCACCGTCATTCTCCCACTCAATCACAACTAACACCATAATCACCACCAACTTCCAGCACCACTATCACCACCACCACAACCACTACTACCTTGCCACACAACCCCACCACTTTACCACAACCGCCACCTTACCACAACTACCACCTTACCACAACCGCCACCTTACCACAACCACCACCTTACCACAACCACCACCTTACCACAACCACCACCTTACAACAACCACCACCTTACCACAACCACCACCTTACCACAACTACCACTTTACCACAACTACCACCTTACCACAACTACTACCACCTTACCACAACCACCACCACCCTCCCACAAAGTATACCTCAAGATAAGCAATAGCCAGACCCCTCGTAGTGTATACACTCGTACTGTTTTTAAGATATTTCTACTCTTCCTGCTACTATCATTCCATCTACTGTTGATGAATATGCTATCCATGCAAACTTTTTATACATAATTATATGCATTTATTATTTCTAATGATCTTTGTAATGCTGTAGATATATTTCTGAAGTTTATATTAAACAGAATGTACATTAAGTCAAGAGACATTAAGTTACTAAACATTAATACACATTTAATAAACATTAAGTTAATAAATATGTCAATTTATATTAAGTCCCAAGATGCTATAAAATGGATTCGTGTTTTATTACAAATACAGGAGGGCCCCGCTTATACGGCAGGTTCCAGGCTACCGCTGTAAAGCGGGCTTTTCTTTTTTAAATTTAAAGATGCATATACAGTATACACACTACTTACATTAAAATGTTTTTGTACATAGCTTATAGTGAGTGGTGAGTATATTTATTGTAGAAAGTCTGAATAAATGAATAATGAGTATAACTGAAGACCACTGTATTAGCAAAAGTGCTGTAAAGCGAGGCCCTCCTGTACATTATTTACGGGCAGCTAATATAATCTTTTCTAATCAAAATGTGTTCTCCCATCCATTCCCAATAGTACCCACCCACCCTCCATCCTATCCAAAGAGAAATATATGATCAGCAATAATGTATAGCCACATATGCAACACCCGGGTAGTTTTATTTGAAAACGTTGCGCCAACCAGCGGCTTTATCAGTTCAGTATAGAGATATTTGAAGGTGTTGAAACTGGAGACAGTAGAAGACGAGGTAATCAGTCCCTCAGCCTTGATGAAGAACGCTTAGCTACGAGAGTCGGGTTTCACCACCAGAGAACGGAGGATCGAGCCTCCTTCACCCGAGCTCCGAATGACCCATATGAGTTTAGAGCTTCTCGTGAATAACAAAAATTGCCAGAGACAATAAATCCGTGACCTGAAGTAAAATACGTAACTGTTGAAACTTTGTTTATAAATGAGGCAGCACGAAGGTAAAATAACTGCCAACAACTTGAGGGAAACGGACACTAAGGTATTTACATAAGACACCATTACTGAAGACGTTTCGCCCCTTGAACCTAGATCACTTTTAAGTGCTCGATTATTTATTAGTATTATTATTATAATCAAAAGAAGCGCTAAACCACAGGGGTGATACAGCTCGAGGCCCAAAGACCGAAAAAGTCTTCAATGAAGGTGTTTTAAGGGAAGGCTTATGGGGTGTCATACGATTAGATTCGCTTTAGGAGGATTTTGTTTTTTTTATCCCTGACAAATTAACAACTCTGCGATGCTTCTATCAGGTGCGAGGCAAGTTGGTGAGGACGTCCGGCCGACGATACAGACTTGACGGCCTCAACACCCTCAGGTACTCCCTCCTCGCCCTTCACCGACACCCACTCTTCACACACCTCCTCCTCGACGTGGGTAGCCCTCCAGAGAACCTGGTCCGCCTCGACTCCCACTGAAGTGTTGCTTTGTCTTGATGTACAACCATGTCATCTTCATCGCCACGGCTGGCTTGGTGTAGAAGTGTATCATCTTCGTCGCCACGGCTGGCTTGGTGTAGAAGTGTATCATCTTCGTCGCCACGGCTGGCTTGGTGTAGAAGTGTATCATCTTCATCGCCACGGCTGGCTTGGTGTAGAAGTGTATCATCTTCATCGCCACGGCTGGCTTGGTGTAGAAGTATCATCTTCGTCGCCACGGCTGGCTTGGTGTAGAAGTGTATCATCTTCATCGCCACGCTGGCTTGGTGTAGAAGTGTATCATCTTCGTCGCCACGGCTGGCTTGGTGTAGAAGTGTATCATCTTCATCGCCACGGCTGGCTGGTGTAGAAGTGTATCATCTTCATCGCCACGGCTGCTTGGTGTAAGTGTATCATCTTCGTCGCCACGGCTGGCTTGGTGTAGAAGTGTATCATCTTCGTCGCCACGGCTGGCTTGGTGTAGAAGTGTATCATCTTCATTGCCACGGCTGGCTTGGTGTAGAAGTGTATCATGTTCATTGCCACGGCTGGCTTGGTGAGAAGTGTATCATCTTCATTGCCACGGCTGGCTTGGTGTAGAAGTGTATCATGTTCATTGCCACGGCTGGCTTGGTGTAGAAGTGTATCATCTTCATTGCCACGGCTGGCTTGGTGTAGAAGTGTATCATCTTCATTGCTGCAGCTGTCTTGATGTAGAAGTGTCATGTAACCGCTACGGCATTTTGGTGTAGACGCTTGTCATCTTCACGATTTTCAAGTGTGTGAGTGCGGGTGGAGAAGATAATTTCTAGGGTTCTTAACTCTGGACAGATCAAGGAGGCCAATTAGACTGGCTTATTTTCACGGGGGTCCTTTCCTATAATACAACAGCCTATGCAAGGTGAACATGGGCAGCCCCTGGGCTCAGATGTGGATGCGAGTGTTGCAAGACAACGTTGATGTGTTTATACATACAGGGAACATTTTTCATTCATACGTTAGTAGCCATGTTGGTTCAGGTGTGAGTCTTCCTCCCAGATAACAGAACTGAGGACGAGTTACTTAGGTGTCAACGAATTAAAACAGAAGGCAAAATTACTCCTCTATTTAGGCACTAACACCGTCGTGAGAGCCTCAGGACACTCTTGTGATCATAAATGATTCTGTCCTCAAAAGGCTTTGTTAGCAATGAATGTTCCCCATAAAATTGCAGGAGCTAGCATCTTGCATAGGCAACTTTCCGTCAGTGTTAGAGAGCGTAACCTAAAGAGAATGCAACATTTTGCAACGCGTTTCACAAAGTCGTTAATTGTGTATTCTGTATGGTTCACCGACAGACGTGTTTCTTCTGAACTGAATCTTGACAACTGCCACACAACAGGTGGGCGAGATGGATTATTCCAGACTAATATGTAGACAAAGACAAGTTCCGAAACCTGCTTTTAGTGGGACAATAAGAGCGAAACATTGCCCAATTTTAAAAATTTGCCTTCAACAGGCAACAAGCATTTCCAGCACATACAAAGGTGCCACTACATACACAGGTGCCACCACATACACAGGTGCCACCACATACACAGGTGCCACCACATACACTGGTTCCACCATACGCTGGTGACACCACATACGCTGGTGCCCCCAAATACGCTGGTGCCCCCAAATACGCTGGTGCCACCACATACGCTGGTGCCACCATACGCTGGTGCCACCACATACGCTGGTGCCAGCACACATACTGGTGCTAACATACTCAGGTGCAAGCACTACGCTGGTCCACCACATACGCAGGTGCCAGCACATACGCTGGTGCCAGCACATACGCTGGTGCTAGCCCTTATGCAACATGACACGCAACACCATCCACCTTTAATAAGGCTCGGGGCATGCATAATGCACATCAAGGCTCACCTTGACAGTGCCACGTCACAACAGCCATCAAGGCTCACCTTGCAGTGCCACATCACAACAGCACATCAAGGCTCACCTTGACAGTGCCACATCACAACAGCACATCAAGGCTCACCTTGACAGTGCCACGTCACAACAGCACATCAAGGCTCATCTTGACAGTGCCACATCACAACAGCACATCAAGGCTCAACTTGACAGTGCCACGTCACAACAGCACATCAAGGCTCACCTTGAGTGCCACATCACAACAGCCATCAAGGCTCACCTGACAGTGCCACGTCACAACAGCACATCAAGGCTCATCTTGACAGTGCCACATCACAACAGCACATGAAGGCTCATCTTGACAGTGCTACGTCACAACAAGCACATCAAGGTTCATCTTGACAGTGCCACATCACAACCATTAAAACAATTCAGATTTCCGTATCACTGCCGTTACATCCACCGTCAACTACATGCATAATAAAGATAACCAAACATAATATATTGCCATTCCTAAATAATCAACTTTCTGTTTTGAATTCTGAAAAAAAACACTGCGTCATAACATCAATTGCAAAGCTACTTGCAGAACTATATCAACGAGGAGTGTTACGGTGACAAGAGAGTATTGCATATCGGGTATGTACACCTGAGTGAGATAAATGGTATAAAACACCGACATGATGGAAAAATAGACACGCGATCCTTTATTGACATTGGATCGCATTTACTCACTTGTATATTTTTTCCACACTTGAGAATGCTTTTTGTCCCATCGTATAAACTCCGGGAGTTTACTTCTTATCCTTATGGGAATTAAGACATTCATGACAGCTAGTGTAAAGGCGACTTTAGCCTTGATGAACCATGCTCGGTTGATAGGCTCTGAACTTACGTCTGTGTGAAGACTGTATCAGTAGGGAATGTTCCATGACATTGTTGACTGGTGTGTCTGCCAGACAGCCTGAGACGAGAAGAAGCTTCTGAAGATGTGAAAATGCTCATTGATTTTTCAACGTCACGCTCCCAAAATTTGTTTTTTTATAAACAAAATATTAGATTTTTTAACTGGGATGATTCGATGCCACCAGCTTTGATTCACGATTTAATAATTAATAAGGGGAAGTAGAGTGGTTGATCGAGATATGCATAAATATTAGCAATAAGTTTCGACCATATGTATCGTAAGTGTATCAACAGCTTTTATTAACTGATACATTCTTGTATGTTCTTTGGTAATGTTAATTTCGTCATAGTAGACAGCTAGAACACATTATAAAGATAACAAGTGCACTCAGACTTAATTTTAGGGACTTTTGTTTACACGTGAAAATTCTTTGTAATGTTTAGAAATAAACTTTGAAACCCAAATTGTTTAGTTTTATTTTTAGTTCCTAAACCTGTACTCCCTGGAACGCAGGCGGGAGAGATACATTATTATATACATTGGATGTAACAGACGATGTAACATCCCCCAAATGAAAAACAGGGGCGCCACTAGCACGTTGAGAGACAACACAATAAGTGTCGGGGCCCAAGACTGTTCAACTGCCTCCCAGCATACATAAGGGGATTATCAATGACCCCTGGCTGGCTTCAAGCAGGCCCTGGACAGGCACCTAAAGTCAGTGCTTGACCAGCCAGGCTGTGGTTCGTATGTTGGACTGCGTGCAGCCAGCAGTAACAGCCTGGTTGATCGGGCTCTGATCCAACATGAGGCCTGGTCACAGACCGGGCCTCGGGGCGTTGACCCCTGGAACTCTCTCAGGTAAACTCCAGGTGTCCCAGCAAAGACAAAGCAACTACCGACACGTTTATTATGGCTGCGTTTCGTTCTCCTGGAGCTTTATTAATACTCACCTATTTGTAGTTGCAGGGGTCGAGACTCAGCTCATGGCCCTGTGTGTGTGTACTCACCTACCTAATTGTACTCACCTAATTGTGGCTGCAGGGGTCGAGACTCAGCTCCTGGCCCCGCCTCTTCACTGTCCGCTACTGGGTCTCTTCTCTCCCTGCTCCATGAGCTTTATCATACCTCGTCTTAAAGTTATGTATGGTTCCTCAGGATTACCAACAAACCCCTGGCTGTCTTCAAGCAGGCACTGGACAGGCACCTAAAGTCGGTACCTGACCAGGGGCTGTGGTTCGTACGTTGGACTGCGTGCGGCCAGCAGTAACAGCCTGGTTGATCAGGCTCTGGTCCAACAGGAGGCCTGGTCACGGACCGGACCCGGGGCGTTGACCCCTGGAATTCTCTCAGACTCAGGTAGACTACATCATTTGCTAGACTGTTTCACTTCCTGACTACACTATGGCTGAAAAAATGCTTCCTAACATCCCTTTGACTCATCTGAGTTTTCAGCTTCCAATTGTGCCCCCTTGTTTCTGTGTTCACTCTCTGGAACATCCTGTAACTATCTACCTTGTCGATTCCCGCAGTATTTTGTACGTCGTTATCATGTCTCCTCTAACCCTTCTGTCCTCCAGTGTTGTTAGTCCCCTGAGCTGTGGAACTAACCTTGTCGCAAACCTTTGCACATTCTCTAATTTCTTGACGTGCTTGACCAGGTGTGGGTTCCAGACTGGTGCTGCATACTCTAGTATGGGCCTGACGTACACGGTGTACAGTGTCTTGAACGATTCCTTTTTAAAGGTAACGGAACGCTAATCTTAGGTTTGCTAGTCGCCCATATGCTGCCGCAGTTATCTGGTTGATGTGTGCTTCAGGAGACGTGCTTGGTGTTATGCTCAACCCAAGGTCTTTCTCCTTTACCGAGGTTTGTAGCCTTTGTCCACCTAGCCTGTACTCTGTCAGCTGTCTTCTTTGTCCTTCCCCGATCTTCATGACTTTGCATTTGGTGGGATTAAATTCGAGAAGCCAGTTACTGGACCAGATGTGCAGCTTGTCCAGGTTTCTTTGAAGTCCTGCTTAGTCCTCATCTGATTTGATTCTCCTCATTAATTTCACATCATCTGCGAACAGAGACACTTCTGAGTCTATCCCGTCCGTCATGTCATTCACATATACCAAGAATAGCACTTGTCCTAGGACTGACCCCTGCGGGACCCCACTCGTCACAGGCGCCCACTGTGATACCTCATCACGCACCATGACCCGTTGTTACCTCCCTGTGAGGTATTCCCTGATCCATTCCAGTGCCCTTCCTGTTATACAGCTTGGTCTTCCAACTTCTTCACTAATCTCATATGAGGTACTCTGTCGAAGGCCTTCCTGCAGTTCAGGAAAATGCAATCAACCCACCCTTCTCTCTCTTGTCTTACCTCTGTTACTTTGTCATAGAACTCCAGGAGGTTTGTTACACAGTATTTGCCTTCCATGAATCCGTGCTGTCTGGCGTTGATTATCCTGTGCCATTCCAGATGCTCCACCATTCTTTTCCTGATGATTTTCTCCAAGACTTTGCACACTATACACGTAAGTGACACCGGTCTATAGTTTAGTGCCTCTTTTCTGTCTCCTTTCTTAAAAATGGGGACTACATTTGCTGTCTTTCATACCTCAGGTTATCTCCGTTTCAATAGATGTGTTGAATATTGTTGTTAGGGGTACATATAGCACCTCTGCTACCTCTCTCAGGACCCATGGAGAGATGTTGTCCAGCCTTTGAGGTATCTAGATCACTCAGCACCCTCTTCACTTATTCCTCGGTTGCATGTATTGTATCCAACACTTGATGGTGTACCCCACCTCTCCGTCTTTCTGAAGTCCCTTCTGTCTCCTCTGTGAACACTTCTTTGAATCTCATGTTGAGTTCCTACATACTTCACGGCCGTTTCTTGTGATCTCTCCTCCTTCCTTCCTTAGCCTGATCACCTGGTCCTTGACTGTTGTTCTCCTCCTGATGTGGCTGTACAACAGCTTTGGGTCAGATTTGGCTTTTGATGCTATGTCATTTTCATATTGTGCATATTCATTTCTGGCTCTACGACTGCTCTCCTTATTCTCCTGGGTCCTTTGCCTTCTATACTTCTTCCATTCCCTAGCACATGGTTTTGGCCTTCCTGCACCTTTGGGTGAACCACAGGCTCATCCTGGCTTTACATTATTCCTGTTACCCTTGAGTACAAACCTCTCCTCAGCTTCCTTGCATATTGTTGTCACATATTCCATCATCTCGTTTACTGACTTCCCTGCCAGTTCTCTGTCCACTGATCCCCGTTCAGGAAGTTCTTCATGCCTGCGTAGTCCCCTTTCTTGTAGTTTGGCTTCATTCGTCCAGCCCTTCCTACTTTCCCCTCCACTTGTAACTCCTGTGTATTCGAAGCTTAAAACCACATGATCACTGGCCCCCAAGGGGCCTTTCATATGTGATGTCCTCAATATCTGCACTACTCAAGGTGAACAGTCTTGCTGGTTCATCCTCTCCTCTCTCTTTGGTAGTGTCCCTTACGTGTTTGTACATGAAGTTTTCCAGTACCACCTCCATCATCTTAGCCCTCCACGTTTCTTGGCCCCCATGTGGCTCCAAGTTCTCCCAATCGATTTCCTTGTGGTTGAAGTCACCCATGATCAGTAGCTTTGCCCTGCTCGCATGAGCCCTTCTGGCCACTTCAGCCTTGGCCTCCTGCTGTTCTGTGGTGGGTTATACATCACTGCAATTACCACCTTGGGACCTCCAGACTGAAATGTTCCTACTATGTAATCTCTTGCTTCTCCTCTGTCTCCTCTCTCAAGCTCATCAAAATCCCATCGGTGTGTGTGTGTGTGTGTGTACTCGCCTAGTTGTGGTTGCAGGGGTCGATTCATAGCTCCTGTGTGTGTGTGTGTGTGTGTACTCACCTATTTGTACTCACTTATTTGTGGTTGCAGGGGTCGATTCATAGTGTTTGCGCGTGTGTGCGTGCGTGTGTTACTTTTTGGCAAGGAAAGACTAAAACATTAGGTGACACCATTCATCTTAAACTGACGATGCATCCTTCGACGTTACATTTCCACCTTCATGTACTTACAGTCAGTCATTAGGGTTTCTCTTGCTGGTCTCTACCTCTGCTGTTAAGTGACCTCGTGACTTCCTTAAAGGTCGATGGCCGTTAAGCCCAACAAGAAAGGAAGGACAGAGAGAACACTGAAGCTTGGTGAGGCCCAGAATGCCTGAGACTGAACGAAAACTGACGCTCTACTGGCCCGCCGCACATACTTAGAGGAAGATGATGATGCTATTTGCGTAGAGTGCTAGTTGCCTAGATGAGTAAAATATATGCAACAGCTGTTTTAGTATTGTATACCATTAATGATGCTAGTTAAATATTAATGAGGCTACTTAGATATTAATGATGCTAGTCATATATTAATGATGGTAGTTATATATTAATGATAGTTACTATTACGTTAAAAGGAAAGATAAGATTAAGCTAATTAAATACTGATAATAAAAGTATAAAGTTTACTTAAAAGTTCGTGCAATTATTTAATGCAAAAGTTCAATAACTGTTCACTACTCTAATTCACAGAGTCGCTCATTTGCTCAGAACTACTAAACACCTCAAATGATGTAGTTGAAGTTTTGGCAGTAAAGATTGAAAACCAAAACCTTGTCACTGTGGTGGTATTCAAGCCTCCATACGCAACTTCCCAGCAATTCCATGAGCAGCTTTTGAAAATTGACCGCTGTCTGGAAAATCACAACTCCTGCCCCAAACATCTTGGTTCTGGGAGACTTCAACTTGAGACACCTAAAATGGAGGAGTGTAGCAAATAATATTTTAGCAGAGATCACCCCAGGAGGCAGCTCAGATGAAAATTCACACACACACACACGAACTATTAAATCTCTGCACCAAATTCACCTTAAACCAGCAAATATTAGAGCCTACAAGACTAGAAAATATGCTGGACCTCATCTTCACTAACAACGACGATCTGATACGTAATATAACCGTATCAAAGACAATACACTCAGATCACAACATAATAGAGGTACAGACATGTATGCACAGGGCTCCTGACCAGCAAAATGTGATCAGTCATGAGGGTGTCTTCACAAAATTCAATTTCAATAACAAAAACATACAATGGGAACAAGTCAACCATGTCTTAAATTAAACATGCTGGGAAGATATCCTAAACAACACAGATCCGAACCTTTGCCTAGAAAAAAATGAACTCTGTGGTTCTTGACATCTGCTCAAGACACATTCCATTAAGAAAAAAAAAAGATGTAAACTAGAAAGAGAGAGACGCTCCCTATACAGACGAAGGCAAAGAGTCACAGAGCTGTTGAGAGGGGCCAATGTATCTGAAATACGTAGAGAGGCACTGGTCAATGAAATTGCAAATATCGAACTTAAGCTGAAGGAATCTTACAGGAGACAAGAATCGCAGGAAGAACTTAAAAGCCATAAAAAAAATTGAAAAAAATACTTCTTCTCTTATGACAAATCTAAGGGAAAAACAACATCCAGTATTGGGCCCCTGCTTAGGAGAGATGGTACATACACAGATGACAGCCAAGAAATGATTGGGATACTAAAGTCAAAATACGACTCAGTGTTCAGCGAGCCACTGCCCAAACTAAGGGTCGACAATCCAAATGAATTCTTTATGAACGAGACAAAAATTTGGTCATCTCAAAAATCTCGGATATTATCCTAACTCCACAAGACTTTGAAAAGGCAATAAATGACATGCCCATGCACTCTGCCCCAGGCCCAGACTCATGGAACTTCGTGTTCATCAAGAATTGCAAGAAGCCCCTGTTGCGTGCCTTCAGGATTTTATGGAGAGGGAACATGGACACAGGGATCATCCCACACTCACTAAAACCAACAGACATAGCCCCACTCTACAAAGGTGGCAGTAAAGCAATTGCAAAGAACTACAGACTGATAGCACTAACATCCCATATCATATAAATCTTTGAGAGGGTTCTAAGAAGCATGATCGCCAACCACCTAGATACCCATCAATTGCACAACACAGGGCAACACGAGTTTAGAGCAGGTCGCCCCTACCTGTCCCAGCTACTGGACCACTATGACAAGGTCCTGGATGCTGTAGAGGATAAACAAAATACAGATGTAGTATACACAGACTTTGCAAAAGCTTTCGACAAGTGTGACCATGGTATAACAGGGAGCAAAATGCGTGATAAAGGAATAACATGAAAAGTTGGTAGATGGTTCTATAACTTCCTGACAAATAGAACACAAAGAGTAATAGTAAACAGTAAAGTCTGAGGCAGCTACTGTGAAAAGCTCTGCTCCACAAGGCACAGTACTCTCTCCCATTCTATTCATCATCCTCATATCTGACAGACAGAGATGTAAGCTACAGCTCCGTGTCTTCCTTTGCTGATGACACCTGGATTGCCATGGCAGTGTCCTCCATCGAAGACACCGCAAGACTCCAAGCGGACATAAACCAAATCTTCAAATGGGCCACTCAAAACAATTTGAAGTTCAATGAGGAGAAATTTCAACTACTCAGATATACTTTCAACTACTCAGATATACTTTCAACTACTCAGGGTATACGACAAATTCTAACCACACAATAGAGCGAAAAAGTAATGTGAAGGACCTGGGAGTGATAATGTCAGAGGATCTTGCCTTCAAAGACCACAACAATGTACCTACAACATCTGCTAGGAAAATTATAGGATGGATAATGAGAACCTTCAAAACTAGGGACGCCAGGCCCATGATGATTCTCTTCAAATCGCTTGTTCTCTCTAGGCTGGAATACTGCTGTACACTAACGGCCCCTTTCAAGGATGGCGACATTGCTGACCTGGAGAGTGTACAAAGAACTTTCACGGCACACATAAGTACGATAAGGCACCTAAATTACTGGGAACGGTTGAAGATCCTTGATCTGTATTCCCTGGAACGCAGGCGAGAAAGATACATGATAATATACACTTGGAAAATCCTAGAGGGATTGGTACCAAACTTGCACACGAAAATCACTCCCTATGAAAGCAAAAGACTCGACAGGAGATGCAACATTTTCCCAATGAAAAGCAGGAGCGCCACGAGTACATTGAGAGACATCACAATAAGTGTCCATAGCCTCCCATCATACATAAGAGTGATTACCAATATACCCCTGGCTGTCTTCATGAAGGCACTGGACAGGCACCTAAAGTCAATACCTGACCAACCAGGCTATGGTTGGTACGTCAGTCTGCGTGCAGCTAGCAGTAACAGCCTGGTTGATCAGACCCTGATCCACCATGAGGCCTGGTCTAAGACCGAGCCGCGGGGGCGTTGACCCCCGAAACCCTGTCCAGTTAAACTCCAGGTCTCAAGGTAATAAATGAATAAAAAAAAGATATCTGCCCCACCAAATTTCAAATGTATACTTGGAGAGGTTTTCAGGGGTCAACGCGCTCCCCGGCCCAGTAAATATCAGTAACCCCTGGTGGGTTACTGTACATATTATTAATCTAACTAAGCGCTAAACTCGTATGTACTGTACATAACTACTCAACCTACCGGACTGATGATGAGATATACCACTCAATGTGACGTCAGTCAGACACTACACTCACACCCATTCAACTCCAAGTTTACACTGACTGGTAAATCAGGGTAATCCCAGCCAGTCAACTGGAGGTCATGTGACCAGCGGTCATCCCCCCTCCCCTCATCCTAGTGACAGCCCTCAACCCTCACACAAGCACTTTCAGAACTTCTCATAGACAAAGTTTCGGCCCCTCAAGGGAGGTTCCTTGATGCTGGTGAGGGGCTCTTGATCTAGAGAATTGGATCTGTGTTTCAGTTCCGTGAATTAAGCCTGAATGCCTTCCACCCACCTGTGGGGTGGAAGCTTCCCATGATAATACTAATAATAGACATAGTCTTAAGCTATTTGCATAATGCAGTATGCAATGGTTTATTTACATTATTGTTAAGAGAAACATAAGGTAAAAACAAACTAAGATGTGTACATTTGGTAACTATGATAATGAAGCTTGTTCACACACACAGTTACACAGTTTAAACACAGGCACCAAAGACGCATTCTTGCCCCAAGGACCTGTTTAACATTTAAGTGTTAAAAAAACTCGTGTAGCCTTGATCTTGATGTACCTGACTTACGGCAAGCTATGTAAATAAAACAATGACGATTATGCATTTAATTTAAAGAGGTTTCGCCCATTAAGGACTTTCATCAATTCACAGTATGTAAAATATGGACAAATAGTCTATGGTGGGTGAAATGTCTTTACAATAAAATGCCATAAATGGCTTATGTTGATAATGCAGTTAAATATTAGCATTGAAGATTTGAAGGGAATCAATATCCAGATTTCTTCAATAAAAATGTTAAATTAGAATATACACAGACTAAATTTAGCTCAAATCTTTCAGAGGGACCAAAAGCCACATTAAGCTTGAAGCCACTCAGATGTTGCGGTATTTGGTAACCAACATGGAACTGTTGAAGTGGTAATAGCTTGGAATAGCTTGGGAAGCGATGTAGTGGAGGCAGGTTCCATACATAGCTTTAAGAAGAGGTATGATAAAGCTCATGGCGCAGGGAGAGTGACCCAGTAGCGGCCAGTGTAGAGGCGGGGCCAGGAGCTATGTCTCGACCCCTGCAACCACAACTAGGTAAGTACAACTAGGTGAGTACAGGAATTATAACATGAAAAACAATATTTCAAATTTTGTCAGAAAAAATGGAACCTACAAAAGCCAAAAATCAATCTAAACTTTTTCTAAGATTAACCAGCTTTTAAGAAAGTAAGTTTTATGTAAGCTTAGTGTACATAACGTGAAAAAATTTGAATTTTCCTAAATTCAGCATGTGTAAATTTGAATAATACAATAATGATTTGACCCTTTCAAGAAATTTCGAGTGAGAGGGATGTAGCACAGGTGCTGAGAGTCGCTGGAAGAGTTTTTTTTTTTTTTTTTTTTTTACATTTTATTAGTTTCCAATAAATATACATTTATAAGTCAAACATGCAAAATACATGTAGCAAATTATACAACAGCAATTCTTTGGTTAAACAGTGAAAATATCGAAAATATCAGAAAACCTCAGAAAACTATGCCCTAAAACCCTTACCTCTACCACCAGTGAACTCTTGTCCCCTTTCCCCTAATAAATAAATACAGAGTCCACAAAACATAAACCCAAATAATGAAATACAGTCCACCATAACATATTCTCTATTCCTAAGGATATACAGTGATACTCATTGACGACTGCAAATAAATTTTACAGTTCACAAAAATTAAAATTACATTTAAAATTACATTTTACAGTTCCGAAACGTTCAATAATTACATGTTACAAATTGCGCAACAGCAATTTCCTTTAATAAGCTATGCATATATCAGAAAAACATACCCCTAACCATTTATCTACAATTAGTGAACTCCTGTCCCCTTCCCTTATGCTTGATACAGAGTCCACAAAACCAAACCCCAATAATGCCATAGCAAGTTCACAATAACATTAGCTCTAGTTCTAATGCTATGCTGTTAACTGCAAATAAAATGTACAGTGTGCACTGATAACAAATAACAAAACCCCAAGAATGATACATAGTCCACAATAACCGTGACTAGTCCTAATACTATGCAGTGAATACTGCAAATAAAATGTACAGTGTGCACAGATAACAAATAACAAAAACCCAAAGAATGATACATAGTCCACAATAACCTTGACTAGTACTATGCAGTGAATACTGCATATAAAATGTACAGTGTGCACGGATAACAAATAACAAAACCCAAAGAATGATACATAGTCCACAATAACAGTGACTAGTCCTAATACTATGCAGTGAATACGGCAAATAAAATTTACCGTGTGCACAAAATAATCCTACCACACAATGTTTCCAGCCTCCTTAACTCCACGGAGACTACGACCTTGTTTCAGTACCATCTCTGTACTAAGTATAGTCCAAGACATTCATACCACTCTCACCAAACCTAACCACTCCCTGCCCCCGTCACCAGAGGATCCGGCCAAACCCCTACAAAACCCCTTACTCCCCCTCCCCTTGCAAACCCCAACCTCACATTCACTCCACCACACACACATCCACTTCCAACACACTATAAATCTAGACAGTCACCCGGTCCCCCAACTGTGATGTCATCCGTCCCCCGTCCTCTAATGGCTTAACCCCCCCCCTATCTACCTGTCTACCTATGCCTCTCCACCACACCACACCTACCCAATGCTCCACCAGCGCCTCTGTCAAGCCCTTTCATTACCATATCTGTCTCCCAATAAACCCTGCACACTCAATTTCCTGTACCCTCTGAAAAGCTCGAACCCCACTCCCTCCCATATATTAAACGATTCCTGCACATAGTGCGATATATACGTCCCGCCACAGCCCCCATCCTTTCCCTAACACTCATGTCCCTTAATTTCCACGACATGCACACGAAGTCCACCATACAGTACAGTAATCCCTTTTTATCCCTATGTCTAACCCCTCCCAAATCCAAGTAAATAGCCCGTAACAAAGGGATACCCCCCCCACCCAAACCCCTTAACACCCCTCCCATCCACCTACGAACCCCATCCAGAGTTTCACAAAAATATACTGCATGCAGAGCCGACTCCGGCAAGCCACACTTCTGACATTTCCCGTCTTTTGCCAATCCCATACGGAATAAATTCTCCGTGACGCCACTGCCCCATGTAAAAACCGAAACATCAGCTCTCGGTCCTCGCCGGCAACCTCAGATCCCTGAACCCCTTCCATATCCCCTTCCAGTCATATACTGGATAAACCGCCTCACCTTCCACCGTCTCCTCCCCAGCACCAAACCTCATTATAACTGCAACGCTCAACCTTTGTGGCTCACGTATAACCAACAAGCACCGCAGCCAATCTCTGCACTGCCCCAGTTCCCTCACACCCCACCACTCCCCTACTTCCCGCAGCACCCCTTCCACCCCAGCCTCACCTCTCTCCCCCAACCCTCCCCTCCTTACCACACAACGTTTCACATACATACACAACAATCTCCTTTCCAGCCATATTAAACCCAAACCTCCAGAAATTACCCTTTTCCTAACTATCTCCTTCCTGAGCCAATGTCTACCATGTGCCCAAATAAACTTAAATACCCTGCTCTCAAATTCTTTAACATCCCAACTTAATAAAGGAAAAATGTTGGCAATATACCATATCTTACTATATATCATGTTATTAACCGCAATAACCCTCTGCCGCAACGTTAACTCTCCCGCTCTCCAACTATTCAACCGCTCCGTCGCACTTTTAACTACATTCCTCGAATTCACCTCTCTCGCCTCATCCTGTCCTCGTGTAAACAATACCACATATTTTCACTCTGTCCACAATTTTCCACCCATACCTGCTACCCAACCGCCCCCACCCAAGCGCCTACCTCCAACAATATGGATTTAGCTCCATTGACCCTCATGCCAGTAGCACTACAGAAAGACTTTAAGTGTATTCCTATGTTAACCAATCCCACCTCGTGACACACTAACACCGTCGTGTCATCTACATATCCCACCACATTTCTAATCCCCTTATCCCTCCCCCCCAACCCCTTCCCATCCCCCCCTAATCTGTAAAACGGATCCTGTAAGCAAGCGAAAAGGATCTGCGACAGGGGACAACCCTGTCGCAGACCCCTTTCCATCCTAACCACCCCTCCCAACCTACCATTTATTTGCACCTTCACACTTGCCCCTGCATATAACGCCCTAACCCAATCCAGCACTTCCAATCCAAACCCCTGCCTTTCCATTATTCCAAACATACTCTCACGCTCCACACTATCATATGCTCCTTCCAATCCAGTGCAAGTATTCCTCCCTCTTCCTCTCTATCTATGAAATCTTTAATACGTTCATGTCCCTCCCCACACCCCTTCCCGGTATCCCCCTGTCCTTCCTCAATCACCCCCTATCACCCTTTTTAATCTATTACCTAAAATTTTAGCATATATTTTATAATCCGTATTCATAAGGACTAAAGGTCTATAATTCTCTAATGTTTCCCTTCCTTCCCCTTCCTCACTAATACCATTACCCCCATACCCATGTCCCTCCCCATTACACCTGTCCTTTTCATACCATTCATCACACCTACCATACAATCCTTTATGATGTCCCAATTCTCCTTATAAAATTCATTTGCCAAACCATCCATACCTGGAGCCTTGCCCTTACTTAATCCTTCCACTGCCTCCCACACCTCCCTCTCACTAATCATGCCCTCCAATCCCTCCCGATCTTCCCTACTCAACCTCTCCCTAATCTTTCCCAATAAAATGCTCCTTTCCTCCATACCCACCCCCACTGCTCATGTGCCTTGCAAACCACTTATCAGCATACACATTCATTCCCTCCGTAGAATTTATTCTCATACCCTTCACATAATTCCCCATGTTTTCATCCACTTCCAGATACTCCAATGACATTCTATCCCGTCTCTGTTTACACTTCCCCAAAACATATTGTGAGGGTCTATCCCCCCACAACACATCATCCATTCCGGCTTTCATTCTACATGCCCCAAACCTCTCATTCTGCAAGGTCTTCAACCTATCTTTCAACACCTTAATTTCCTCTGTCATTCTATGTCCTCCCGCATATAACAGTCTTTCAAGAGGCCCTCAATGTAATTTTGTAAACCGTATCTCCATCCTGCTTCTTCCCTTCCCAACCTCTGATAGTAAGCTTGGATGCTTGGCTTCCCGTACTTACCCACCAATCCACCAAAGCCCCCCCCTCCCTACTCCCCATCCAAAACCCACCCCACCAATCCCTAAATTCCTCCCTTTTACCATCACCTTTTAATAACTGAACATTTAATTTCCAAAAACCCCTGTACCATTTTGCAACCCCTTCCCACCCCACCTCCACCAACACTCCCGATGATCCGTGAAACCCACATCCAAATATTGCACCCCCCCCACTACCACGCTACCTGTTACATAAATCCTGTCTAATCTAGCCGCATACCCTCTTCTAACAAACGTAGGCTCACCCGCACCTCCCACCCCAATCACGTCTTTCAAACCTACCCTCCTAAGTACGTCCCTTAAGGCTGCAAGTACACAACCTCCTCCCCGCGGCTCTACATCCCTCTCTCTAATTACACAATTAAAATCCCCAACAATCGTTACATTTGGCAAATCCCGACATGCATAAATCATGTAATCCCAAACAAAATCCACCTTTACCTTCCTTGCCGCCTCCGCCGGCATGTACACTCCTAAAAAACATACCCTAACTCCACTCCACTCCCCATCTACTCTAACCAGCCTACCTTCCCCACACTCCTCCCATCGCAAAGGTTTGAAAGGGCTTGACACCGCCACTGCTACCGCCACCCCCCCCTTTAATCTACTGGATGAACTTGCAAACACTTTGTATCCATTCAAAAGTAATTCCCCACCACACCTATAATTGTGTTCCTGTATAAAAGCAACTGTCACACCATACCTTCGCAACGTACACTCCACCCAAGCCCTCTTAATTTCATCCCTCAACCCATTTACATTAAGTGTTAAACACTTGAAAACTATGTCAAGGGTTTGCCCTAGGCCTCTGTGGAAGTTGTACCCTGACTTCCCTTTACTCATTTTACCGTTTGCTTCCCTCCCTTAAAGTACCCTCTCTAATACCAAACCTAGATCTTTTTTAGCAACTTCCACCGAAGCCTTTTTACAGATCCTCTGCGCCGGTGTCAGCACATCCTCACTGCCTGATGAATTGCCAGACCTTTTACGTGTCCTCTTTATGTCTTCCACACTACTTGCATCCTCGGTCTGATGGACCTCCACCTGCACATCCTCCATAATTAAGTGTTGGTCCACTGGACTGGCACTCTCCACACTTTCCACCACATTTACTGCATCTATCAAACCATCATTAGTGCTTACACTTAGCACCGGCAAAGGGTCGTCCAATATTTCCTTTAATATTTGTTCCAGTGGTACCTCCTCTGCCGGACTCTCCTGGTGATCACAGTCAACCACTGGTATAACAGATTCCTGTGTTAGGGTCTGACAAACCACCTCAGAACCCTCCACAATCTCACTCCAGAGTTTCGTCTGCTTCTCCCGTTGCGTCTCCTCCTTCCGTTCCTCTCTCTGCGCCTGCACTTTCACTACTCGTTGTTCTGGCACTTGTCTGGGTCCCGTCCTCCTCATGCAGTCAGCCGCCACATGATCGTAGGCGCCACACAGTCGACACGTCCTGCGCTGTCCCATGTAGGTCACGTACACTTGGGTCCTGAAGTCTGGTATAACAACGTAGGACGGTATGGGGTGCTTCAATGTCATTTTCAACGAGTACGACCCTCAGGGGGGCCCATCATCGGTCCCCCGCTCCACTTTCCAGGTGTTGCTGCGTGTATTGTACCATACGCACTGAAGACCGTACTGATGTCCGTCGGGTCCGCTTCGAATGGGACGTTCTTCAAACGTACCCAAGTGTACGTACGTGAAACGTCCTTCAATCGTACCTGAAGTCCAGTGTGCACCGTGTAGACATGATCCTGGTGTCGATCGACGAGTCGGTCATAAACTTCTGCCGTCAGTAGCTTCACAAATACTCTATTCATCCCATTCAGGGCAACGCCATACAAATCTTCTATGTCAAGACCATACACCTCTCGTAATATCGTCGGTAAGACAGTCCCGGCCGTTGCAGGGTTTAGGACGCCAGTCACAAGGTCAATACAGACAGTATTCAAACGTCTTCTCCCTGCTGTCGCCATGTTGCTTTGGAAAACCAAAGTGCTGTAAAGCGTCGCCAGGGGTCAGGTCAGAGCACCACACACCCTCGCACCACCAGAGCTGGGCTGCGACACTGGAAGAGTTAGTTTAATATCTTTATTATGCACCCCATACCCATCCTGTGGGCGGTAGTCAAAAGATTACAGAGGTACATAATGGGTCCAGGGACTGGACCTCAAAGTTTTGATAGCTGAGCAAGTTACAAAGGTAATGAACTCAGGTAGATTTGGTCACAATCATGACAAGTTACAAAGGTATTTACAGATTATAGAGGTATATAATGGGTCCAGAGACTGGGCCCCAAAGTTTTGATAGCTGAACAAGGTACAAAGGTAATGAACTCACAAGTTTCAATTGTAATGAATCATGTAAGTAAATTTACTTACTTTTATACATGGTTGCATTCATAAATAAATTATAAAGAAATGAGCAATTTACTAGTCTACACCTGGTCACAACTGTAATGAGTTATTGGTGCAAATATTAATTGTTGGGACACACATACACACAAGCACACATACACACACGTATGTGTGGTAATTCTTTATTTACAGGGAGCAAAGTCAGGGTATTTTTCCAGAATGGTCTGTAATATACCACTGTGGATAAAATACTTTGACATATCTTGAACATATCTGAGTGAGTTGTCTCTGAATTCATTAATTTTATCGCACTCCAGTACATAATGACGCAGGGTGTGACAATAATCCAACTGACAAAGTTTACATTTTGTTTGGTCTACATCTGGTGGTGGTGATTTAACCTGCCAAAGATACTTGTAACCCAGCCGGAGGCGGGCGGTAGTGACATCCAAGAGTCTGCTTATTTTGTTGGATGCACCATAGACATGTGGCTCCTCCTGCATGATAGAATGATGATAGATGGACTGACTGGTGTCAATCTCCCTGAGTCTTAAGTCAATAAAATTCAGTTATTATTATTATAATCAAATAGAAGCGCTAAACCACAGGGGTTATACAGCATATAAAATTCAGTTGAAGTTCTTTTCGTATTATTGTTCTCAAACTGCTAAGTGACAAGCCAAGATTGTAATCTATCCCTTCTTTGAAAGCATAAAACTTAGCCAATTTATCAGTTCTATCATGCATCTGAAGACCAATGTGAGATGGAATCCACAGCATGTGCACTCTGACTCTACTATCCACAATCCTAACATACCTGTGCCTGGCTTCTGACACGAGCATGCTACAAGTTATACTTGATGAGTTGAGAGCATTTATGGATGACAGAGAATCAGTTACAATTAGAGAGTCAATCTTAGATACATGGACGCATTTGAGTGCAAGGAGTATGGCAAACAGTTCTGTCTGAAGGGTAGAGGCCCAGTTATTGATGCGTGCTCCAATTTCTTTAAGAGAGCCATCACTCTGTATGACAACAGCAGCACTACCAGCTGCACCAGTGGATTGGTGAACAGAACCATCAACGTAAATAATTTGTGAGAGTGTGCTGTTTGGCTAAATTATCAATACAGCTTAAGGCATCATGTTTGGCTTCAAGGCGAAGCTTTGGTTGTGATTTAAGAAGTAGTTTGGGGGGAAATGAAGGGATGGTAGTTTGGAATGGGGTAATATTCCATGGAGCGGAGAAGTGCCGCTGTTGCCTTACTTGCCACAGATCATGTATTTGATTCATGCGGAGGTCGGTTCCAGTTTTTTCGATCCATCTGGAGGGATGTTCACCAGTGCTGTGGAAAGTTTGGAGGGCTTCTGTGCAGGGGTTTGAATGGGCTTGCCTGAGCATATTAACCCCAATTAGGATATTTCTTTCAGTAACACGATCTCTGATGCTAGGAATATCGAGTTCTTTCTGCATATTTAAAATTTTCGCAGTACGAGGGCATCCTAAATTGATCCTCATTGCTTCGTTCTGCAGTTTTTCCAGCCCTCCAAGCTTCCAGTCCAACACAAGAGCAAGTAGTGGCGCAGCATAATCAACCAATGATCTAATATAAGCAAGATACATCATTTTCACAATTTTAACATTAGCACCATACCTGGGGTGAAACCCTGCCACAACTCTAAGTGCTCTCAGCCTTTCTTTGTATTAACGACAAAGTCTCGTTACAACAGGTCCAACTAGTGGGACCTCAAAGCCTAGATACCTGTATCTGTTTACATATTCTAGAAGAGACCTATCATGTAACTGGATCTGGCGAACTGTGCCTCTCTGTCGAGGAGGACGCCTATTGAGTATCTTTGTTTTATCAGTAGAGATTATCAACCCCAGGTCCTGACACGAGGCTAGTACATGATTAAGGATGTTTTGGGTGTTGGAGAATCCGGTGGTGTGAATCATTATATCATCAGCGAAACTAATCATATAATGATGGGGCTGGCTAGGCATAGCATTAAGTAAGGCATTAATTAGAATATTGAATAGAGTGGGACTGAGCACACCTCCCTGTGGGGTTCCTAATTCAAAGTCTTTAGTTATACTTCTATGCCCCTGGAACAACACAGAAGACTTTCTGTTGGACAAGTAGCCTTTAATCCAGCGGAGAAGCCATCCTCCAACATCCATTCTGGCAAGTTCACTAATGATTACATGTCGGTTGGCAACATCAAAAGCAGATTTAAGGTCTAGGAAGGTAGTGTATGAGCTGTCAGTGTGCAGAGTGAGAAAGATGGCTATGCAATGGTGCACACTCCTTCCATGCATGAAACCATGCAACCGGGGGGACAAAAATTTTTTGATTCTGTACATGAGACGATTAAGAATCATCCTCTCAAATGTTTTACATAAGCAGCTAGTAAGAGATATTGGGCGAAATGAATTTTGTTGATTGGGCTTAGGAATGGGAATGATGAGGCTGTTGGTCCAAGATTTAGGGAGCTCCCCAGTTACATAGCTCATGTTGTATAATTCGAGTAAAGGATAGCCTGGTACTCGACACAGCAATCTTAGTATATTGTAGGTAATACCATCCTCACCAGGCGACGTGGAGTTGCCCTTAGTGCTGCATCAAGTTCAAAGTCAGTGAAAGGAATGTTACAGTCATCTTCCTTGCTGAGCATAAAACAAACAAGTCTCTCCCTAGCATCATATTTGTCATTTAATTTCGCCTGTGTGGTACTGGGAAGATTTTCATAGCTTGATGTAACAGCCCAAGCACTGACTAGCTCATTCGCCTTATGTAAGGGATGAGGGTGCGCTATCTGACCAGTTCTGTTACTCTTAATTCTATTTAAGTCCCTCCATGCTCGGCTAAGTGGGGTGTGAGCATTGAGCCCATTGACAAATTTTTCCCAGTCAGTTTGCCGCAGCTCTGTCATACGCTCTCTGGCAGCAGCAAGGGCAGTTTGAAAGAGTTTCAGCATTCCAGGGGTACGATGTTTTCTATAGGCTAGGCCTAGTCTGCGAGCAGTACGTTTCAGTGTTCGAAGTTTAGGATCATTGTAATAAGTATGGTTATTATAGGTGGTATGATTGTTATGGAAGTTGGTTGGGTTAAGAGTTCCAGGAGGTTTTTGAGGCGGCTCTAAGTAGTTCTGAATACTGCTCACACGGTCATTGTTAAAGGTCTCAACAGAGGAACACTCATAGGAATTATACCAGTCAGTCACATGTGCAACAAAGTCCTCATGTTGATCAGGGGGAAGACATTAAAACGTTTCCGTTTGAATATTCCACCAGGAAGGATAGTATTAATAATAATAATAATAATAATAATAATAATATCTTTATTTACTACAAGTACAAGGTATACAGGCCTAGCTGACATCAATGACATACTACTATATAGAAAGTCCCTTGTTATGCAGAGCATTTCGGGCAAATTAGGTCCTTGTCCCAGGATGCGACCCACACCAGATACCCATTTTACTGATGGGTGAACATAGACAACCGGTGTAAAGAAGCACGCCCAATGTTTCTACCCGAGCTGGGAATCGAACGCAGACCCTCGCCGTGTGAAGCGAGAGCTTTAGCGATCAGGCCTATATCTAGTGAGGTTAGCCTTGGGAAATGGTCTGATGATATATCTGTTACAATGGAAGACTCACAGCTGGCAGAAGTAATGTTGAAGCCAAGGCACAGATCAAGGATGCCTCCATAGATATGTGTGGGTTCAAGGTCACCTACAATTTGCATATTATCATGACTATTTAACAGTGACAACAGTTGGTTACCATTACGATTACCAAACTGTGAGCTTCCAATGCTTTTGTGTCTTGCATTATAATCTCCAATGATAAGGGTAGGCTCAGACTGAGCACAAGTTGGGAGCTCCAAGTAATTGAACTTATCAGCAGGAGCATACAAGTTAAATATGTTAAGAGCAGAGTTCCCAATATAAATCCTAACACCATGGTATTGCAGTCCCTCTGTTTTCTTATGTGTGAGAAGTTGATGGGGAAGTGATTTTTTAATATATAGAACACAAGAGTTAGTAGATTTGAGATTATATGCAACAAATGATGGCAATTTAGGGGGCTGGGATTTTTCAGGGACTCTGCACTCTTGTAGACACACAATATCAATGGGTTCGGTGGTTACTTTATGATGAAGGTCAGGAAGTCTTTTTCTAAGTGATGCAATATTCCAGCTAAAAATATTAAGTTTATACAAGGACTGATCCATTATAGAAGTCCTGGAATCTGGCTTAGTTTCTCAGCATAATGAAAAAATTGTTCATATAAAGAGCAGACCTTATCAATGTCAGCAGTGTTACCCTGGTCCATGAGTTTTCTAAGTGCATTTCCAGTTGTGAGGCCTCGTGGGAGTCTTTGTTTACACAGAGCACGACGCTGTTCATGTGTGAATGTATGATAGGTTGCACTACCACTCACATTCCCTCCTCCACTAGCATTACACGCATCACTATAACTGTCATCACCAACACCACTACTAACTTTGTGTTCATTACATTTATCAGCAGTGCTATATTCAACATTAATGTCAATGTGGTTAACCTCATCACCACCACTTATATGACCCTCATCACTATTACCAACATTATGGAAACCACTGCCCTCATCATACTCGGCACCACCACTTATATGACACACATCACTATTACTAACATCAGAGACAACACTGCCCTCAGCACGATGCTTATAAAAACTTGTCTTGGGACTGCCTCCTTGTAAGCTACACTCTGTACAAGTGCTGTTGACACCGACACTCTGAGACGCTTCTCTCAGACTTACAAGTGGCTATGGGACAAATTTCTAGCTAACTGCAGCCGAAAGAATTCCCCACTACATGCACGATTATGAAAGGGTTTAACTTACTTGATGGAGTAGAAATGTCTTCTAGTCTTCCACTCTCCCTAAGCTATAACCCCCTCCAAACACCATGTGTAGGAAAGGACCTTAATCTGCAATAATTCAAGTGATATTAGTGTCTTGCTCTAAGCTCAGAAATCCCAAACTCAAAAGGGGGTTATCCTCTGAGCAATATCTAAGCAGTACTACAGACCAATAGCGCTAACGTCCCATATCATAAAAATCTTTGAAAGGGTTCTAAGAAGCAAGATCGCCACTCATCTAGATAACCATCAATTACACAACCCAGGGCAGCATGGGTTTAGAGCAGGTCGCTCCTGTCTGTCCCAACTACTGAACCACTATGACAAGGTCCTGGATGCTCTAGAGGACAAACAGAATGCAGATGTTATATACAGAGACTTTGCAAAAGCCTTTGACAAGTGTGACCATGGTGTGATAGCACACAAAATGCGTGATAAAGGAATAACAGGAAAAGTTGGTAGATGGATCTATAATTTCCTAACAAGTAGAACACAAAGAGTAGTAGTCAACAGAGTAAAGTCTGAGGCAGCTAATGTGAAAAGCTCTGTTCCACAAGGCACAGTACTCGCTCCCATCCTGTTCCTCATCCTCATATCGGACATAGACAGGGATATAAGCCACAGTGCCGTGTCTTCCTTTGCGGATGACACCCGAATCTGTATGACAGTTGAAATGCGGCTACCACCCCAGCCCCACCCTGGGGTCGACAGAGCACCAGACGATGCCATATTGTCTATTCCCTCAGGTAGAGACTTGGAGTGGATACAAAAAAAATATGTGAGATATAGAGATCAAATAAAAGGGAACATTACTAGAATATGGGAGAATAGACGGTAGCGGTCTATTCTCTTGGGAGTATGCTGCCACCACCTGCTCTTTTTATAGTGGAAGGGATAAAAGAAATGATAGTCATAGGAGAAGGGAGAAAAACAAGGAGTTTGGGTTAGAGCAGGAGAAAACCCAGTGAGAAATAATACAGGATAGTTAAGACAAGATAGGGGTCCTGATAAGTACTGGCTCTTAGGGTAGCATGGCCTGAAAACACGAGCAGTAGGCACCTTATCAGGGGCTTGACTCTCCACAGAAAAATGATAACATCAATAGGTTATTTAATTTAGTCTCTGACACATGGACCTTGTATACATGGCTCAAAGGGGGAAGTAAAACATACCCAGATATAACCACTTACAATTTAATAAACACATTACAAGGGTATCAGAAAGTGTTGGCACAAAAAAAACAATTGTAATAGCAAATACTTAATTCTTAGAGTAAGCCTTGCTTACTGAGGTTAACACTCCCTCCCCACATAGCTTTTCCATACTGAGATTTACATTTCCTTGATACATTCCTGCCTCAGGATGCTCCTGAGACCTTCCAAATCCCAGATTACAAGCCTGGTCTGATCCTCCAGGGCTAGGGTGTTCAAGGTCTCTAGCACTATCCTCTCCTCAGTATTTCTGGTGGATCTCTCCTACTTTGGAGGCATTTCTTTGGGGGGTGCCTGGTTGCTAACCCCTAGCCTTCTCCTACTCTTGAGGCATCTCTTTGGGGGGGGGGTGCCTGGTTGCTGCTAAACTTGTTAGCAGCAGTATAATCAATATGAGAGGTTGAAAAAGGCTTCTTAAGCTGACACAGGTGTGAGAGTGGATAGGGGAACTCTTCCATGTGTTCCCTCCCTTGTTTTGAATCGAATCCCTCTCATGTACACAAACTCTTTACAAATTTCGACACAAGAAGGTCAACTTGCCTCTATAAACCTTATTTCTACTCACAATAATTATTGCAATGAATACTAATACTAGAAAAATAATCAGACACAAAGAAAATTAATGTTATACACTATATTACAGATTAACAAAAATTCTAGAGAAAACATATTGGAACATACAATAACAGAGCAACAGAATGCGCAGATAATCTCAGTTCAAATACATTTCTTGAGTTAATTAACAGCATTTATTTCTTTCCCCTGAGTTACAGAACTATGCACATGGTAAATAGATAAGGATATAGACAAGAAATATAAGTGAGGACAGTCATGAAATTTTCACAACTAATATTTATCACACCTTACATAAATAATGCTTGAGGGGCTGATTTGCTTCATTACACAGTGTCCACCGTTGAAGACACTGCAAGACTCCAAGCAGACATAAACCAAATCTTTAAATGTGCTGCAGAAAACAATATGAAGTTCAATGATGAGAAATTTCAATTACTCAGATACGGAAAACGCGAGGAAATTAAAATCTCATCGGAGTACAAAACTAATTCCAACCACACAATAGAGCGAAAAACTAATGTCAAAGACCTGGGAGTGATCATGTCAGAGGATCTCACCTTCAATTACCATAACACCGTAGCAATCGCATCTGCTAGAAAAATGACAGGATGGATAATGAGAACCTTCAAAACCAGGGATGCAAAGCCCATGTTGACACTTTACAAATCGCTTGTTCTATCTAGGCTGGAATATTGCTGCACACTAACTGCACCTTTCAAGGCAGGTGAAATTGCTGACCTTGAAAATGTGCAGAGAACCTTCACGGCACGCATAACTGTGATAAACCACCTCAATTACTGGGAACGCTTGAAGTTTCTAAACCTGTACTCCCTAGAACGCAGGCGGGAGAGATACATTGTTATATACACGTGGAAAATTCTCGAGGGATTAGTACCAAACTTACACACGAAAATCACTCCCTACGAAAGCAAAAGACTCGGCAGGCGATGTAACATCCCCCCAATGAAAAGCAGGGGTGCCACTAGCACGTTGAGGGACAACACAATAAGTGTCAGGGCCCAAGATTGTTCAACTGCCTCCCAGCATACATAAGGGAATTACCAACAAACCCCTGGCTGTCTTCAAGCAGGCACTGGACAGGCACCTAAAGTCGGTACCTGACCAGCCAGGCTGTTGTTCGTACGTTGGACTGCGTGCGGCCAACAGTAAC
>WNWK01021368.1:0-34206 GCA_009830355.1 Cherax destructor
TTGTGTGTGTGAAACACTGTGTGTGTATGTGTGTGTGAAACACTGTCTGTGTGTGTGTGAAACACTGTCTGTGTGTGTGAAACACTGTCTCTGTGTGTCGAAATACTGTCTGTTGTGTGAAACACTGTCTGTGTGTGTGGAACACTGTGTGTGAAACAGTGTGTGTGTGTGTGAAACACTGTCTGTGTGTGTGAAACACTGTCTGTGTGTGTGAAACACTGTCTGTGTGTGTGAAACACTGTCTGTGTGTGTGAAACAGTGTGTGTGTGTGTGAAACACTGTCTGTGTGTGTGAAACACTGTCTGTGTGTGAAACACTGTCTGTGTGTGTGAAACACTGTCTGTGTGTGTGAAACACTGTCTGTGTGTGTGAAACACTGTCTGTGTGTGTGAAACACTGTCTGTGTGTGTGAAACACTGTCTGTGTGTGTGAAACACTGTCTGTGTGTGTGAAACACTGTCTGTGTGTGTGAAACACTGTCTGTGTGTGAAACACTGTCTGTGTGTGTGAAACACTGTCTGTGTGTGTGAAACACTGTGTGTGTGTGAAACACTGTGTGTGTGTGAAACACTGTGTGTGTGTAAACACTGTGTGTGTGAAACACTGTGTGTGTGTGTGTGAAACACTGTGTGTGCGAAACACTGTGTGTGTGTGTGTGTGAAACACTGTGTGTGTGTGTGTGTGAAACACTGTGTGGCGAAACACTGTCTGTGTGTGTGAAACACTGTGTGTGTGTGAAACACTGTGGGTGTGTGTGTGAAACACTGTGTGTGTGTGTGTGGAAACACTGTCTGTGTGTGTGAAACACTGTGTGTGTGTGTTGTGAAACACTGTGTGTGTGTGTGTGAAACACTGTGTGTGTGTGTGAAACACTGTGTGTGTGTGAAACACTGTCTGTGTGTGTGAAACACTGTCTGTGTGTGTGAAACACTGTCTGTGTGTGTGAAACACTGTCTCTGTGTGTGAAACACTGTCTGTGTGTGTGAAACACTGTGTGTGTGTGTGTGAAACACTGTGTGTGGAAACACTGTGTGTGTGTGTGTGTGAAACACTGTGTGTGCGAAACACTGTCTGTGTGGGGAAACACTGTCTGTGTGTGTGAAACAGTCTGTGTGTGTGAAACAGTCTGTGTGTGTGAAACACTGTCTGTGTACTCACCTAATTGTACTCACCTAATTGTGGTTGCAGGGGTCGAGACTCAGCTCCTGGCCCCGCCTCTGCGCTGCCCGCTACTGGGTATCTGCTCTCCCTGCTCCATGAGCTTTATCATACCTCGTCTTAAAACCGTGTATGGTTCCTGCCTCCACTATATCTTTCTCTAGACTATTCCACTTCCTGACTACTCTGTGGCTGAAGAAATGCTTCCTAACATCCCTTTGACTCATCTGAGTCTTCAGCTTCCAGTTGTGTCCCTTGTTTCTGTGTTCCCTCTCTGGAACATCCTGTCACTGTCTACCTTGTCGATTCCCCGCAGTATTTTGTATGTCGTTATCATGTCTCCTCTGACCCTTCTTTCCTCCAGTGTTGTTAGTCCTATTTCCCTCAGCCTTTCTTCATAGGACAGACCCCTGAGTTATGGAACTAACCTTGTTGCAAACCTTTGCACTTTCTCTAGTTTCTTTATGTGCTTGACCAGGTGTGGGTTCCAGACTGGTGCTGCATATTCTAGTATGGGCCTGACGTACACGGTGTACAGTGTCTTGAACGATTCCTTGTTAAGGTAACGGAACGCTAATCTTAGGTTTGCCAATCGCCCATATGCTGCCGCAGTTATCTGGTTGATGTGTGCCTCCGGAGACGATGCTTGGCGTTATACTCACCCCAAGGTCTTTCTCCTTTTCCGAGGTTTGTAGCCTTTGTCCGCCTAGCCTGTACTCTGTCAGCGGTCTTCTTTGCCCTTCTCCGATCTTCATGACTTTGCATTTGGTGGATTGAATTCGAGAAGCCAGTTGCTAGACCAGATGACAAGCTTGTCCAGGTCTGTTTGAAGTCCTGTTTGGTCCTCCTCCGATGTGATTCTCCTCATTAATTTCACATCATCTGCGAACAGAGACACTTCTGAGTCTATCCCATCTGTCATGTCATTTACATATACTAAGAATAACACTGGTGCTAGGACTGACCCCTGCGGAACGCCGCTCGTCACAGGTGCCCACTGTGATACCTCATCACGCACCATGACCCGTTGTTGCCTCCCTGTGAGGTATTCCCTGATCCATTCCAGTGCCCTTCCTGTTATACGTGCTTGTTCTTCCAATTCTTTACTAATCTCATGTGAGGAACTGTGTCGAAGGCTTTCCTGCAGTCCAGGAAAATGCAATCAACCCACCCTTCTCTCTCTTGCCTTACCTCTGTTACTTTATCATAGAACTCTAGGAGGTTTGTTACACAGGATTTGCCTTCCGGAATCCGTGCTGCCTGGTGTTTATTATCCTGTTCAGCTCGAGGTGTTCCACCATTCTTTTCCTGATGATTTTTCTAGGACTTTGCACACTATACATGTAAGTGATACCGGTCTATAGTTTAGTGCCTCTTTTCTGTCTCCTTTTTTAAAGATGGGGACTACGTTGGCCTTCTTCCATACCTCAGGTAACTGCCCATTTTCAAGGGATGTGTTGAATATTATGGTAAGTGGCACACTCAGTACCTCAGCTCCTTCCGAAGAACCCATGGGGAGATGTTGTCCGGACCCATCGCCTTTGAGGTATCAAGGTCACTGAGTAACTGCTTCACCTCCTCCTCAGTTGTGTGTATGCCCTCTAGCACTTGATACATCCCTTGCTGGTGGCGCACCCCATCCTGTCTACCCAGCTGCCTTGCTTCCTCCACTGTGAATACTTCCTTAAACCTCAAGTTGAGCTCCTCACATACCTCTTGATCGTTACTTGTGAGTTCCCCATCTTCTCTCCTCAGCCTTATCACCTGGTCTTTAACTGTTGTCTTCCTTCTGATGTGACTGTACATCAGTTTCGGGTCGGACTTAACTTTCGATGCTATGTCATTTTCGTACTGTTTCTGGGCTTCCCTCCGTAACTGTGCATACTCGTTTCTAGCTCTTCTACTAATCTCTTTGTTTACTTGGGTTCTTTGCCTTCTGTACCTTTTCCATTCTCTGACACTCTTGGTCTTTGCCTCCCTGCACCTTGGGTAAACCAGGGCTCTTTCTGGCCTTCTCGTTTAATCTTTTTCCTCTGGGTATAAACCGTTCCTCTGCCTCCTTGCACTTTGCCCCTACGTATTCCATCATTTCACTTATTGTCTGTCCGTCCATTTCCCTTTCCCACTGAACCTCCTGCAGGAAATTTCTCATGCCTGTGTAGTTCCCTCTTTTAAAATCTGGTTTGTCTCTTTCTGTACTGTTTTCCCTCTCCACATGTAGCTCTACAATGTACTCAAACCTCAGCACCATATGGTCGCTGGCTCCCAGGGGGCTCTCATGTGTTATGTCTTCAATATCTGAGCTGTTCAGGGTGAATATAAGGTCCAGTCTTGCTGGTTCATCTTCTCCTCTCACTCTGGTCGTGTCCCTGACATGTTGGTGCATCAGGTTTTCCAGTACCGCGTCCATCATCTTGGCTCTCCAAGTTTCTGGACCCCCACGTGGTTCTTGGTTCTCCCAGTCGATCTCCCTGTGGTTGAAATTGCCCATGACCAGTAGCTTCGCTCTGCTCATGTGCGCTTTTCTTGCCACCTCCGCCAGAGTGTCCACCATCGCTCTGTTGTTCTCATCATATTCCTCCCCTGGCCTCCTGCAGTTCTGTGGTGGGTTATACATCACTGCAATGATTATCTTGTGCTCCCCAGACTGGATGGTACCTACTATGAAGTCCCTTTCTCTACACACCTCCATTCCTTCCATTTCCTCGAATCTCCAGCGGTTCCTTACAAGCAGTGCGACCCCTCCTTACCCCCTGCTCCTTTTATCTTTCCTCAGGATTTGATATCCCTGTGAAATACTGTGTGTGTGTGTGAAACACTGTGTGTGTGTGAAACACTGTGTGTGTGTGAAACACTGTGTGTGTGAAACACTGTGTATGTGAAACACTGTGTGTGTGAAACACTGTGTGTGTGAAACACTGTGTGTGTGTGAAACACTGTGTGTGTGTGAAACACCGTGTGTGTGAAACATTGTGTATGTGAAACACTGTGTGTGTGAAATACTGTGTGTGTGAAACACTGTCTGTGTGAAACACTGTGTTTGTGTGTGAAATACTGTGTGTGAAACACTGTGTGTGTGAAACACTGTGTGTGTGAAACACTATGTGTGTGAAACACTGTGTGTGTGTGAAACACTGTGTGTGTGAAATACTGTGTGTGTGAAACACTGTCTGTGTGAAACACTGTCTGTGTGTGTGAAATACTGTGTGTGTGTGAAACACTGTGTGTGTGTGAAACACTATGTGTGTGTGAAACACTGTGTGTGTGTGAAACACTGTGTGTGTGAAACACTGTGTGTGTGTGAAACACTGTGTGTGTGAAACACTGTGTGTGTGAAACACTGTGTGTGTGAAACACTGTGTGTGTGAAACACTGTGTGTGTGAAACACTGTGTGTGTGAAACATTGTGTGTGTGAAACACTGAGTGTGTGTGAAACACTGAGTGTGTGTGAAACACTGAGTGTGTGTGAAACACTGTGTGTGTGTGAAACACTGAGTGTGTGTGAAACACTGTGTGTGTGAAACACTGTGTGTGTGAAACACTGTGTGTGTGAAACATTGTGTGTGTGAAACACTGAGTGTGTGTGAAACACTGAGTGTGTGTGAAACACTGAGTGTGTGTGAAACACTGAGTGTGTGTGAAACACTGTGTGTGTGAAACACTGCAACTTTTTAATCCCGTTAAATGAATGTTTCTTTATTTCTTCTGGATGCATCTTACGGCCAGGATAGTACCTAGTAAATTTTTTTTGTATATGGGGACAGATTTGTCATTACAGTAAAACATTTATAAAAAAAACTTGGAAGGGTTAGAATCCGTGGCACAAGTAGAGAATGACTCTTCTGATCTGCTTCAAACTTTCGCTGTTGGTGGTCTTTATTAAAACAGCTTGGCTCCCACTTTGAGCTGTGTAAATTTCGATCTGCCAATTTTATTAAATAAATTGTTTCCCATGTAATAACTAGAGAATGCTTTTCCTGATCAGCTTCAAACCCTAAATACTGGTGTATAATAAGGGAATTTTTTTTATTGATTTTGGGCTGTGCGGGTGATAGTTTGCCATTTTTAGAGGAAATTTGACAAACTGGATTCTCTTTAAGAAATAAAAAAAAATCTTATAGGAATTTGAAATTGGATATAAATGAGAAAGAAAACTGAAAAGCCTCTTCAGCTTAACTTCAAGGTTGGTGTTTCTTACTGGAAGTTTTGAATTCGATTTGGGCTGTGTATGTCCTTATTTTTCATTTTTATTGAGGGAACAGGAATATTAATTTCCATGTGATAACATGTGAATGTTTCTTCTGATTCGCTTCAAACCTGAATTCATTGTTGAAAATTACGACTTATGCCGCACTCAACAATATTCCAGTGGTGTGCATTGAGGTACAGATAACGAAACTACCTTTATTTTGTTTAAAATGGCGTTTAAGAATGATTTAAGGCATTTACGCCTGCGGAAATTCGCTTCTTTGATCACTAGGCGGCCGTCACTGAATCTCAATAAATGGTTAGTGGAGTTGTTGTGTCGTATACATGCGTTATTCAGGTTGTCTTTCCTGAATACGTTGTTAAATTAGACACATATGCAACACCGACACGTGACTGTAGGCTACATACTGTTACACCGACGTATGAAAATGAAAATGTTTATTTCCTTGTAAAGTTTACAATGTGTGGTTTACATGTTATAAAATATTAATTACAAAGAAGGCCACTAGCATGCCTAGGAATTTCACCTTGTCACAGCCTCCGCGAGGGATTGTGTAAACACCTGCGTTGATCGGTTCAAGGGTCTTCACTTTACTCCTGGTCAGGTCTCTGATGGATGTAGAAATAAATGGTATAAAATACCGACACAATGGAAAAATAAACACATATGCAGGATAATGTGATCTTTTATTGACAACGTTTCGCCCACGCAGTGTGCTTTATCTAGTCACAAACAGATCTACCTGGATACAAGATACATGAGTATTTGTAGGATTTAGTCAGGTGGAGAATGCTGCATGTGACAGTCTTCAAAGTAGTGTGATAGTTACAACCTTGGGTAACATAAAAAGAGATTGGACAAGTATAAGAACATAAGAAAGGAGGAACACTGCAACAGGCCTACTGGCCCATACTTGGCAAGTCCATGTCAAAACCAACCCACCAAGACCAACAGTATATGGGTATATACTGGGTGTATTTACTTTAAGATTGATGGACTAAACACATCGACTCCAGGCCGAGGGACTGATTACATCAAACTCCTCTTATTACTACTTTTTTCTTTGTATTGGACTGATGAAGCCACTGTGTGGCGAAACGTTTCCTCAATAAAGATACCCAAGTGTTGCATATGTGTCTAATTTAACAGTATATGGGTAGACCTTCTGCAGTGTTCCATTCTTAAGTTCTATGTGGGAAAGCGTTGAAGAAGTTTCTTGGCAATAGGTTCTAGACTATGTTGTAGAGCCGTTGTTCTGGTTGAAGTTGTTCTGGATATGAGAACGTAAGTGATGATTTCCATAGGTTCAGCTATGTTGAAGCCGTTGTTCTGGTTAAAGTTGTTGGATATGCAGATAGTGATTCGATTCTTCGGTATTGAGTGTTGTCTTCTCTGGCGATGAGTCTTGCGTTTCTGTAGTTGATTAAATGGTTGTGTGAATTTCGGTGTTGAACACAGACATTTCTCGGGTCGTCAGATCTGCCTGCGTACTGGTGTTCTGAAATACGTGTTTGGAGGTCTCTGGATGTTTCGCCGACGTATAATTTGCTGCAGTCATTACAAGGGATTGTGTATACCCCTGCAGTGGATTGAAGCTTGTCCTGGCTGTTACTGGTAATGTCCTTGATGGTGGTGGATGTGGAGGTAGATACTTGGAATGAGGTATTGGAAAAAATGTTGGAAACGTGTTTGGCAATGGAGTTGGTGGGGAGGACTATGTATCTTTTCTCGGCAGTGTCTTCTCTGGGTGTGTTGAAGATGTTTCATGCCTCCACCTGACTAAATCCTATAAATACTCATGTATCTTGTATCCAGGTAGATCTGTTTGTGACTCGATAAAGCCCACTGCGTGGGCGAAACGTTGTGAATAAAGGATCACATTATACTGATTATGTGTTTATTTTTCTCTGATGGATGTATTGGCTACGATGAGGACTCTTAGTGCTGGCTTATGCAAGTACTTTGGAGACGTACTTGGAGACGTTCTTTAAAGTGGTGTTAGTCCTGTTGAACTGATGAAAGGGACGGCTCTTTCCTTACAGTTCTTGATGAAAAAAGAAGAACACTGTAGCTCAGGAAAGGTTTGGTGTATGTATGGACACTCCTCAAGAGACTCTGGGCTGCGAATTCGGAATGCTCTTAGGGAAAATCCGATGACGATGCTTCATTTAATCTTAGTATCCTGACTGGGATAGAAGTGTGTGAGATCATTCTAATTGGTAGGCTTCCTACAAACTTGGAATTTTATGGTGTTATTCACTTTATGAATGAGGATGTCGAGAAATGGTAACCTGCCATTGAACTCTTCTTCAAGTGTGAACTGGATGGCAGGTTCACCTGCGTTGCGTCTTCTCCGTAGCCCTGCACGTCGAAACGTTTGGGCAATATTATGAGAACGTCGTCTATATAACGTAGAAATGTGACGTTGGTGGGATGATGTTAGCGAAGCGTTCAGCTTTTAGATGTTCCATGTACAAGTTCACTAAGACGGCGCTGATGGGAGAGTGATGGGAGAGTGATGGGAGAGTGATGGGAGAGTTATGAGAGAGTGATGGGAGAGTGATGGGAGAGTGATGAGAGAGTGATGAGAGAGTGATGGGAGAGTGATGGGAGAGTGATGGGAGAGTGATGGGAGAGTGATTGGAGAGTGATTGGAGAGTGATGGGAGAGTGATGGGAGAGTGATGAGAGAGTGATGAGAGAGTGATGGGAGAGTGATGGGAGAGTGATGGGAGAGTGATGGGAGAGCCATTCTTATATTTAATGTTACCATGTACCTCAAGCAGCACTAATTGCATTGTACTACTCTCTAATCTATCATTACCTCATCTACACTATTTGTTCCTGGGATCTACTACACCAAATAGCATAAACCCAATAATAACTGAACGAAGGGCGACAATAATAACTGAACGAAGGGCGACAATAATAACTCAACGAAGGGCGACAATAATAACTGAACGAAGAGCGACAATAATAACTCAACGAAGGGCGACAATAATAACTGAACGAAGGGCGACAATAATAACTGAACGAAGGGCGACAATAATAACTGAACGAAGGGCGACAATAATAACTGAACGAAGGGCGACAATAATAACTGAACGAAGGGCGACAATAATAACTGAACGAAGGGCGACAATAATAACTCAACTAAGGGCGACAATAATAACTGAACGAAGGGCGACAATAATAACTGAACGAAGGGCGACAATAATAACTGAACGAAGGGCGACAATAATAACTGAACGAAGGGCGACAATAATAACTGAACGAAGGGCGACAATAATAACTGAACGAAGGGCGACAATAATAACTGAACGAAGGGCGACAATAATAACTGAACGAAGGGCGACAATAATAACTGAACGAAGGGCGACAATAATAACTGAACGAAGGGCGACAATAATAACTGAACGAAGGGCGACAATAATAACTGAACGAAGGGCGACAATAATAACTGAACGAAGGGCGACAATAATAACTGAACGAAGGGCGACAATAATAACTCAACTAAGGGCGACAATAATAACTGAACGAAGGGCGACAATAATAACTGAACGAAGAGCGACAATAATAACTCAACGAAGGGCGACAATAATAACTGAACGAAGAGCGACAATAATAACTGAACGAAGGGCGACAATAATAACTCAACGAAGGGCGACAATAATAACTGAACGAAGGGCGACAATAATAACTGAACGAAGGGCGACAATAATAACTGAACGAAGGGCGACAATAATAACTGAACGAAGGGCGACAATAATAACTGAACGAAGGGCGACAATAATAACTCAACTAAGGGCGACAATAATAACTGAACGAAGGGCGACAATAATAACTGAACGAAGGGCGACAATAATAACTGAACGAAGGGCGACAATAATAACTGAACGAAGGGCGACAATAATAACTGAACGAAGGGCGACAATAATAACTGAACGAAGGGCGACAATAATAACTGAACGAAGGGCGACAATAATAACTGAACGAAGGGCGACAATAATAACTCAACTAAGGGCGACAATAATAACTGAACGAAGGGCGACAATAATAACTGAACGAAGGGCGACAATAATAACTGAACGAAGGGCGACAATAATAACTGAACGAAGGGCGACAATAATAACTCAACTAAGGGCGACAATAATAACTGAACGAAGGGCGACAATAATAACTGAACGAAGGGCGACAATAATAACTGAACGAAGGGCGACAATAATAACTCAACTATGGGCGACAATAATAACTGAACGAAGGGCGACAATAATAACTGAACGAAGGGCGACAACAATAACTCAACTATGGGCGACAATAATAACTGAACGAAGGGCGACAATAATAACTCAACTATGGGCGACAATAATAACTCAACTATGGGCGACAATAATAACTGAACGAAGGGCGACAATAATAACTCAACTAAGGGCGACAATAATAACTCAACTAAGGGCGACAATAATAACTGAACGAAGGGCGACAATACAAACTCCTCCATTCTTCAAAAATTTAAACTTTATATATGTCGTGCCGAATAGGTAAAATCGGTCAATTAAAAAGAAATCATTTAAAATTAAGTCCTTTCTAAAATTTTCTCTTATACGTTTAAATATATATATATTTTTTAATTTATGTTAATGTAAAAATTAAAAATTTTGTACCAAAATAACCTTAGAAAACTTACCTAACCTTATTATAAGAAGCCTAATCCAACTAAATATATTTTAAATAAGATTACAATAATTTAATAATAAACAAACGCAATGAAATATTTTTTTTCGTTAGGTTCAGAATGATTTTGGCGAAATTATTGCATACACAAACTTTCGCTTGTCTTATATGGCAACAAGAGCGTTGCTATTTAAGCCCAAATCGCAAGTTTTACCTATTCGGCTCGATATATATATATATATATATATATATATATATATATATATATATATATATATATATATATATTTATTTATTTATTAACACATCGGCCGTTTCCCACCAAGGCAGGGTGGCCCGAAAAAGAAAAACTTTCATCATCATTCACTTCATCACTGTCTTGCCAGAGGGGTGCTTTACACTACAGCTACAAAACTGCAACATTAATTCAGAGTGCAGACACTGTTCTTCCCATCTCCAGGACTCAGGTCCGGCCTGCCGGTTTTCCTGAATCCTTTCATGTTATCTTGCTCACACTCCAACAACACGTCAAGTCCTAAAAACCATTTGTCTCCATTTGCTCCTATCTAACACGCTCACGCATGCTTGCTGGAAGTATAAGCCCCTCGCACACAAAACCTCCTTTACCCTCTCCCTCCAACCATTCCTAGGTAGACCTCTACCATGTCTTCCCTCCACTACAGTATTATACACTCTTGAAGTCATTCTATTTTGTTCCATCTTCTCTACATGTCCGAACCACTTCAAGAAACCCACCTCAGCTCTCTGGATAACATAAGAACATAAGAAAGAAGGAACACTGCAGCAGGCCTACTGGCCCATGTGAGGCTCGTCCAAATCTCCAACCGGCTTAAGCCAATGCCCCGACCCAGCCACTTAAGGAAGGAAGGAGTACGGCATCTGACCTAGTAGCACAAGCTAGTCAGGACCAACTCACACCCACCCGCACCCACTCATATATTTATCTAGCCGACCACCTGGAGTTAACCCTCTCCAGGTAAACTCCAGGTAGTCAGGTCACTTCCACTTAAGGAATTAGTACGGCATCTGACCTAGTAGCACAAATTAGTCAAGTCCAACTCACACCCACCCACACCCACTCATGTATTTATCTAACCTATTTTTAAAACTACACAACGTCCCAGCCCCTATGACAGTACTCGGGAGTTTGTTCCACACCCCCCTCCTAATTTCCAAACTACGGTTTCTCTGCATTATATTCACACCACACATTGCCCTCAGACATGACATCTCCACTGCCTCCAGCCTTCTCCATGTTGCAACATTCACCACCCATGCTTCACACCCATATAAGAGCATTGGTATAACTATGTTCTTGTACATTCCCCTCTTTGCTTCCATGGATAATGTTCTTTGTCTCCTCAGACTCCTCAGTGCACTGCTCACCTTTTTTACCCTTGTCAGTTCTATGATTCACCTCATCTTTCATAGATCCATCTGCTGACCCATTTACTCCCAAATATGTGAATACATTCATCTCCTTCATACTCTCTCCCTCCAATCTGATATTCAATATTTCATTATCTAAATTTTTTGTTATCCTCACCACCTACTCTGTACTATATTCACTTTTAATTTCCTTCTTTTACATACCCTACCAAACTCATCCACCAACCTCTGGAACTTCTCTTCAGAATCTTCCAAAAGCACAGTGTCATCAGCGAAGAGCAACTGTGACAACTCCCACTTTGTGTTAGATTCTTTATCTTTTAACCCCACACTTCTTGCCAACACCCGCGCATTCACTTCTCTTACAACCCCATCTATAAATATATTGAACAACCACGGTGACATCACACATCATTGCCTAAAGCCTACTTTTACTGGGAAATAATCTCCCTCCTTCCTATATACTCTAACCTGAGCCTCACTATCCTCATAAAAACTTCACTGCTTTCAGTAACCTACCTCCTATTCCATACACCTGCAACATATGCCACATTGCCTCCCTATCCACCCTATCATATGCGTTTTCCAAATCCATAAATGCCACAAAAACCTCTTTACACTTATCTAAATATTGTTCACCTATATGTTTCACTGCAAACACTTGGTCTACACACCCCCTACCCTTCCTAAAGCCTCCTTGCTCATCTGCTATCCTGCTCTCCGTTTTACTCTTAATTCTTTCAGTAATAACTACCATATACTTTACCAGGTACACTCAACAGACTTATTCCTCTATAATTTTTACACTCGCTTTTGTCCCCTTTGCCTTTATACAAAGGAACAATACACGCTCTCTGCCAATCCCTAGGTACCTTACCCTCTTCCATACATTTATTAAATAATAGCACTAACCATTCCAAAACTATATCCAAACCTGCTTTTAACATTTTTATCTTTATCACATCAATCACAGCTGCCTTACCCCCTTTCATTCTACCCACTGCCTCACGAACTTCCCCCACACTCACAACTGTTCTTCCTCACTCCTATAAGATGTTATTCCTCCTTGCTCTATACACGAAATCACAGCTTCCCTGTCTTCACCAACATTTAACAATTCCTCAAAATATTCCCTCCATTTTCCCGATACCTCTAATTCTCCATTTAATAACTCTCCTCTTCTATTTTTAACTGTCAAATCCATTCGTTCCCTAGGCTTCCTCAACTTATTAATCTCGCTCCAAAACTTTTTATGATTTTCAACAAAATTTGTTGATAACATCTCACCCTCTTTCTCATTTGCTCTCTGTTTACATTGCTTCACCACTCTCTTAACCTCTCTTTTTCTCTCCATATACTCCTCCCTCCTTGCATCACTTCTGCTTTGTAAAAACCTCTCATATGCTAACTTTTTCTCCCTTACTACTCTCTTTTCATCATCATTTCACCAATCGCTCTTCTTCCCTCCCACACCCACTTTCCTGTAACCACAAACTTTTGCTGAACACTCTAACACTACATTCTTAAACTTACCCCATACACCTTCGACCCCATTGCCAATAGTTGTTTATATCTTACCCTAACTGCCTCCTCTTTTAGTTTATAAACCTTCACCTCTCTCTTACTTACTGCTTCTATTTTCCTTGTATCCCATCTACCTTTTACTCCCACTGTAGCTATAACTAAAAAATGATCTGATATATCTGTGGCCCCTCTATAAACATGTACATCCTGAAGTCTACCCAACAGTCTTTTATTTGCCAATATGTAGTCCAACAAACTACTGTCATTACGCCTTATATCATATCTTACATACTTATTTATCTTTTTTTCTTAAAATATGAATTACCTATAATCAAATCCCTTTCTACACAAAGTTCAATCAAAAGCTCCCCATTATCATTTACACAAGGTACCCCAAACTTACCTACCACACCCTCTCTAAACATTTCTCCTACTTTAGCATTTAGGTCCCCTACCACAATTACTCTCTCACTTTGTTCAAAAGTTCCTACACACTCGTTTAACATCTCCCAAAATCTTTCTCTCTCCTCTTCACTTCTCTCTTCTCCAGGTGTACACACTTATTATGACCCACTTTTCTCATCTGACCCTTATTTTATTCCACGTAATCCTTAAATTTATAAATTTATATTCCCTCTTCTCCTTCCATAACAGATCCTTCAACATTATTGCTACCCCTTCCTTAGCTCTAACTCTCTCAGATACTCCTGACTTAATCCCATTTATTTCTCCCCACTGAAACTCACCTACCACCTTCAGCTTTGTTTCACTTAGGGCCAGGACATCCAACTTCTTTTCATTCATAACATTAGCAATCATCTCTTTCTTATCATCCGCACTACATCCACGCACATTCAAACATCCCAATTTTATGAAGTTTTTCTTCTCTTTTTTAGTAGTTTATACAGGAGAAGGGGTTACTAGCCCATTACTTCCGGCATTTTAGTCACCTCTTACGACACCTGTGGCTTATGGAGGAAAGAATATTTTCCACTTCCACATGGAGAATAGAGGAAATTAAGAAGAACAAGAACTATTAAGAAAAAAAAATAAAAACCTAGGTGTACTCACCTAGTTATGGTTGCAGGGATCGAGTCACAGCTCCTGGCCCCACCTCTTCACTGGTCGCTACTTGGTCACTCTTCCTGCTCCATGAGCTTTATCAAACATCTTCTTAAAGCTATGTATTGATCCTGCCTTCACTAAATCACTTCCCAAACTGTTCCACTTTCCTGACAACTCTGTGACTGAAGAAATGCTTCCTAACTTCTCTTTGATTCATCTGAATCTTCAACTTCCAATTGTTACCCCTTGTTGCTGTGTCCCATCTCTGGAACATCCTATCTCTGTCCACCTTGTCAATTCCTCTCAGTATTTTATATGTCGTTATCATATCCCCCCTATCTCTCCTTCCCTCCAGTGTCGTCAGGTCGATTTCCCTTAACCTCTCCTCGTAGGACATGCCCCTTAGCTCCGGGACTAGTCTTGTTGCAAACCTTTGCACTTTCTCTAGCCTTCCCCTATCCTTCTTCTTCCCCTCCGCTTAATAAAAAAAAAAAAAAAAAAAGCCCAATAGGAGCCTATGTATGATGTAGGTGGAACTACAGCCTGATGACTTTCCTACGAACCATGTGAAGACATGCCTGCCGGGACTACAAGAGTCCGAAGCCCACATAGATACTGACGACGACCCAAGAGGACGACTGCTGATGAAGATGCGATGCCAGAAGACAATCCCCACAGCAAGAGAGAAGAAGAAGTCGCCCCCCACCCGGGGGGCCCCAAGAAAGAAGAAAGAAGAAAGAAGAAGACGTCGCTCCCCACCCGGGGGGGCCCCAAGAAAGAAGAATGAAGAAAGAAGAAGATGATTGACACCCTCTACCCAGGGGGCCAAGGCCGGGTCACCATTTGGAGAAGACCCGGGCCGGACATACCGGCGAACCTACAACAACAAACAACTTTCTCTAATTTCCTTACATGCTTGGGTAGGTGTGGGTTCGAAACTGGTGCTGTATATTCCAATTTAGGCCTGACGCACATGGTGTACAGGGTCCTGAACGATTCCATATTGAGATGTCCGAATGCTATTCTTAGGTTTGTTAGGCGGCCGTATGCTGCAGCAGTTATTTGGTTGATGTGCGCCTCAGGAGATGTGCCTGGTGTTATACTCACCCCAAGATCCTTTTCCCTGAGTGTGGTTTGTAGTCTCTGGCCCCCTAGACTGTACTCCGTCTGTGGTCTTCTTTGCCCTTCCCCAATCTTCATGACTTTGCACTTGATGGCTTTGAACTTCAGGAGCCAGTTTCTGGACCAGGCTTGCAGCCTGTCCAGATCCCTTTGTAGTTCTGCCTGGTCCTCGTCTGATTGAATTTACCTCATCAACTTCACATCATCTGTGTGTATATATCTGCATGTGTTGTGTGACCTAAAAACACTCCCAAAAACTGTATATATATATATATATATATATATATATATATATATATATATATATATATATTAGGTTGTAGGTTGGTAGTCAGCAACCACCCAGGGAGGTACTACCGTCCTGCCAAGTGAGTGTAAAACGAAAGCCTGTATTTGTTTTACATGATGGTAGGATTGCTGGTGTCTTTTTTCTGTCTCATAAACATGCAAGATTTCAGGTACGTCTTGCTACTTCTACTTACACTTAGGTTACGCTACGCAAACATGTACACGTTTATGTATACACACTCATCTGAGTTTTCTTTGATTTTATCTTAATAGTTCTTGTTCTTATTGCTTTTCCTTTCATATCCATGGGGAAGTGGAATAAGAATCTTTCCTCCGTAAGCCATGCGTGTTGTAAAACTCAACTAAAATGCCGGGAACAATGGGCTAGTAACCCCTTTTCCTGTATAGCTTACTAAAAAGAAGAAGAACAAAACCGTCAAAGTGGGATGTTTGTGCGTGGATGTTGTGCGAATGATAAGAAAGAGATGATTGTAGATGTCATGAATGAAAAGAAGCTGGATGTCCTGGCTTTAAGTGAGACAAAGCTGAAGGGGGTAGGAGAGTTTCAGTGGGGAGAAATAAATGGGATTAGATCAGGGGTTTCAAATAGAGTTAGAGCTAAAGAAGGAGTGGCAATAATGTTGAATAGTCAGTTATGGCAGGTAAAGAGGGAATATAAATGTATAAATTCAAGGATTATGTGGAGTAAAATAAAGGTTGGATGTGAAAAGTGGGTTATAGTAAGTGTTTATGCACCTGGAGAAGAGAGAAGTGTAGAGGAGAGAGAGAGAGATTTTGGGAAATGTTGAGTGAGTATGTGGGAGTTTTGAACCAAGTGAGAGAGTAATTGTGGTTGGGGATCTTAATGCTAAAGTGGGTAAAAATGTTGTGGAGTAGTAGGTAAATTTGGGGTGCCAGGGGTAAATGTAAATGGGGAACCATTAATTGAGCTATGTGTAGAAAGAGGTTTGGTAATAAGTAATACATATTTTATGAAAAAGAGGATAAATATATATACAATGTATGATATAGCACGTAAGGAAAGTAGTTTGTTGGATTATGTATTGGTGGATAAAAGGTTGATAGGTAGGCTTCAGGATGTACATGTTTATAGAGGAGCAACGGATATATCGAATCATTATTTGGTTGTAGCTACAGTTAGAGTAAAAGGTAGATGGGACAAAAAGAAAATGGCAACAGCAAGTAAGAGAGAGGTAAAAGTGTATAAACTAAGGGAGGAGGAAGTTAGGGTGAGATATAAGCAACTATTGGCAGAAAAGTGGGCTAGTGCAAGTATGAGTAGTGGGGGGGATGAAGAGAGTTGGGATAATTTTAAAAATGCAGTATTAGAATGTGGGGCAGAAGTTTGTGGCTATAGGAGGGTGGGTGCAGGAGGAAAGAGGAGTGAGTGGTGGAATGAAAAAGTAAAGGGTGTGATAAAAGAGAAAAAGGTAGCTTATGAGAGGTTTTTACAAAACAGAAGTGTTAATAGAAGAGCAGAGTATATGGAGAGTAAAAGAAAGGTGAAGAGAGTGGTGAGAGAGTGCAAAAGAAGAGCGGATGAAAGAATGGGAGAGGCTCTGTCAAGAAATTTTGCTGAAAACAAGAATTTTTTTTTGAGTGAGATAAACAAGGTAAGAAAGCCTAGGGAACGAATGGATTTGTCAGTTAAAAACAGAGTAGGGGAGTTAGTAGATGGGGAGCTGGAGGTAATGGGTAGATGGCGGGAATCTTTTGAGGAACTTTTAAATGTCGATGAAAAAAGGGAGGCGGTAATTTCATGTACTGGCCAGGGAGGTACAACATCGTTTAGGAGTGAAGAAGAGCAGGATGTGAATGTGGGGAGGTGCGCGAGGCATTACGTAGAATGAAAGGGGTAAAGCAGCTGGAATTGACGGGATCATGACAGAAATGTTAAAAGCAGGGGGGATATAGTGCTGGAGTGGTTGGTATTTTTGTTTAATAAATGTATGAAAGAGGGGAAGGTACCTAGGGATTGGCAGAGAGCATGTATAGTTCCTTTATATAAAGGGAAGGGGGATAAAAGAGAGTGTAAAAATTATAGGGGAATAAGTTTACTGAGTATACCAGGTAAAGTGTATGGCAGGGTTATTATTGAAAGAATTAGAGGTAAGACAGAGAGTAGGATTGCAGATGAGTAAGGAGGCTTTAGAGTGGGTAGGGGATGTGTAGATCAAGTGTTTACAGTGAAGCATATATGTGAACAGTATTTAGATAAAGGTAGAGAAGTTTTCATTGCATTTATGGATTTAGAAAAGGCATATGATAGAGTGGATAGGGGAGCAATGTGGCAAATGTTGCAAGTGTATGGAATAGGTACTAAGTTACTGAAGGCTGTAAAGAGTTTTTATGAGGATAGTGAAGCTCAGGTTAGGGTGTGTAGGAGAGAGGGAGATTACTTCCCGGTAAAAGTAGGTCTTAGACAGGGATGTGTAATGTCACCATGGTTGTTTAATATATTTATAGATGGGGTTGTAAAAGAAGTAAATGCTTGGGTGTTGGGAAGAGGGGTGGGATTAAATTATGCAAAATGGGAGTTGACACAGTTACATTTTGCTGATGATACTGTGCTTATGGGAGATTCTAAAGAAAAGTTGCAAAGGTTAGTGGACGAGTTTGGGAGAGTGTGTAAAGGTAGAAAGTTGAAAGTGAACATAGATAAGAGTAAGGTGATGAGGGTATCAAACGATTTAAATAAAGAAAAATTGGATATCACATTGGAGAGAGGGATTATGGAAGAAGTAAATGTTTTCAGATATTTGGGAGTTGACTTGTCAGCGGATGGGTTTATGAAGGATGAAGTTAACCATAGAATTGATGAAGGAAAAAAGGTGAGTTGTGCGTTGAGGTATCTGTGGAGACAAAAAACGTTATCCATGGAGGCAAAGAAAGGAATGTACGAAAGTATAGTGGTACCAACACTCTTATATGGGTGTGAAGCATGGGTTGCAAATGCTGCAGGGAGGAGGAGGCTGGAGGCAATGGAGATGTCCTCTCTATGTGGAAATTATGAGAAGGTGTGGAGTTACTAAAAGTATTTGTCAGAGGGCTGAAGAGGGGTTGTTGAGGTGATTTGGTCATTTAGAGAGAATGGATCAAAGTAGAATGACTTGGAGAGTGTATAAATCTGTAGGGGAAGGAAGGCGGGGTAGGGGTCGTAGGGGGTAAAGGAGGTTTTGTGGGCGAGGGGCTTGGACTTCCAGCAAGCATGTGTGTGCGTGTTAGATAGGAGTGAATGGAGACGAATGGTTTTTGGGACATGACGATCTGTTGGAGTGTGAGCAGGGTAACATTTTGTGAAGGGATTCAGGGAAACCAGTTAATTGATTTAGTTGGACTTGAGTCCTGGAAATGGGAAGTACAATGCCTGCACTTTAAAGGAGGGGTCTGGGATAGTGACAGCTGGGAGGGACTATTCTCAGCTGTCGTATCTGAGCTCCTCTGCAAAGACAGTGATTATTATGTATGAGTGTGGTGAAAGTGTCGAATGATGATGAAAGTATTTTCTTTTTTGGGGATTTTCTTTCTTTTTGGGTCACCCTGCCTCGGTGGGGGACGGCCGACTTGTTGAAAAAAAAAAAAAAAAAAAAATATATATATATATATATATATATATATATATATATATATATATATATATATATATATATATATATATATATATATATATATATATATTCTCCATGGGGAAGTGGAACAGAATTCTTCCTCCGTAAGCCATGCGTGTCGTAAGAGTCGACTAAAATGCCGGGAGCAAGGGGCTAGTAACCCCTTCTCCTGTATAGATTACTAAAGTTAAAAGAGAAACTTTTGTTTTTCTCTTTGGGCCACCCGCCTTGGTGGAAAGCGGCCGATTTGTTGAAAGAAAGAAAGATATATATATATATATATATATATATATATATATATATATATATATATATATATATATATATATATATATATATATATATATATATATATTTGTAAGTGTTTTAAGGTTTCGAAATGCTTTTATTCTGTTTGTTGACTGCTATAAGTAGTGTGCCCAGGTTCATATGTTAAGTATTGTTTAACTATCACTTTGGCCTCCGACTTTGTTTCTATAACCTTCTCTATTTTCTACTCTTACAGTCTGCACATGATGGCCTTATGTAAGTGCGTTGTGTAATTGCCAGGGTCTTATTTTGGATGTATCTAACGACAGAGAATAATAATAATTCATGTTAACTGCTAAACCCAAGAGCAAGACGTGGTGGAGGATTGATCCTCCGTCTGCTGCGGGCGAGACAGACGTGCTTAATATTTGCACTCACATATTTCGTCTACCTGTTGTTGTAGGTTCGCCGGTATATCCGGCCCGGGTCTTCGTCTACCGTCAGATAATCTTGAGAAAGCTGTCTACCCAGGGAGGTGTCGGAGCGACCCAGGAAGTAGTTTAAGCTCCCTGGTCACCCGCAGTACTGGAAGAGAAGGCAGTCAGTCCTTTGTGCACTTTTAAGAGTAAGACGCGGCTCCAGCGTGATACTGCTGCTGCCTGCACCAGGATAACACAATACTGAGGCAGCGTCATACTGCTGCTGCCTGCACCAGGATAATACTGAGGCAGCGTGATACTGCTGCTGCCTGCACCAGGATAATACTTAGGCAGCGTGATACTGCTGCTGCCTGCACCAGGATAACACAATACTGAGGCAGCGTGATACTGCTGCTGCCTGCACCAGGATAACACAATACTGAGGCAGCGTCATACTGCTGCTGCCTGCACCAAGATAACACAATACTGAGTCAGCGTCATACTGCTGCTGTCAGCACCAGGATAACACAATACTGAGGCAGCGTCATACTGCTGCTGCCTGCACCAGGATAACACAATACTGATGCAGCGTCATACTGCTGCTGCCTGCACCAAGATAACACAATACTGAGGCAGCGTATACCGTCTGCCTGCCTGCACCAGGATAACACAATACTGAGGCAGCGTGATACTGCTGCTGCCTGCACCAGGATAACACAATACTGAGGCAGCGTCATACTGCTGCTGCCTGCACCAAGATAACACAATACTGAGGCAGCGTCATACTGCTGCTGCCTGCACCAGGATACCCCAATACTGAGGCAGCATCATACTGCTGCTGCCTGCACCAAGATAACACAATACTGAGGCAGCGTCATACTGCTGCTGCCTGCACCAGGATAACCTAATACTGAGGCAGCGTCATACTGCTGCTGCCTGCACCAAGATAACACAATACTGAGGCAGCGTCATACTGCTGCTGCCTGCACCAGGATAACACAATACTGAGGCAGCGTCATACTGCTGCTGCCTGCACCAAGATAACACGTCAATCTGCGCACAGGTAACATACTAGCATGCTGCTCTGCCGCACCAAGATAACACAATACTGAGGCAGCGTCATACTGCTGCTGCCTGCACCAAGATAACACAATACTGAGGCAGCGTCATACTGCTGCTGCCTGCACCAGGATAATCCAATACTGAGGCAGCGTCATACTGCTGCTGCCTGCACCAGGATAACACAATACTGAGGCAGCGTCATACTGCTGCTGCCTGCACCAGGATAACACAATACTGAGGCAGCGTCATACTGCTGCTGCCTGCACCAGGATAACCTAATACTGAGGCAGCGTCATACTGCTGCTGCCTGCACCAGGATAACACAATACTGAGGCAGCGTCATACTGCTGCTGCCTGCACCAGGATAACATAATACTGAGGCAGTGTGATACTGCTGCTGCCTGCACCAGGATAACACAATACTGAGGCAGCGTGATACTGCTGCTGCCTGCACCAGGATAACACAATACTGAGGCAGCGTGATACTGCTGCTGCCTGCACCAAGATAACACAATACTGAGGCAGCGTCATACTGCTGCTGCCTGCACCAAGATAACACAATACTGGAGCAGCGTCATACTGCTGCTGCCTGCACCAAGATAACACAATACTGAGGCAGCGTCATACTGCTGCTGCCTGCACCAGGATAATCTAATACTGAGGCAGCGTCATACTGCTGCTGCCTGCACCAGGATAACACAATACTGAGGCAGCGTCATACTGCTGCTGCCTGCACCAGGATAACCTAATACTGAGGCAGCGAGATACTGCTGCTGCCTGCACCAAGATAACACAATACTGAGGCAGCGTCATACTGCTGCTGCCTGCACCAAGATAACACAATACTGAGGCAGCGTCATACTGCTGCTGCCTGCACCAGGATAACACAATACTGAGGCAGCGTCATACTGCTGCTGCCTGCACCAGGATAACACAATACTGAGGCAGTGTGATACTGCTGCTGCCTGCACCAGGATAACACAATACTGAGGCAGCGTGATACTGCTGCTGCCTGCACCAGGATAACACAATACTGAGGCAGCGTCATACTGCTGCTGCCTGCACCAAGATAACACAATACTGAGGCAGCGTCATACTGCTGCTGCCTGCACCAGATAACACAATACTGAGCAGCGTCATACTGCTGCTGCCTGCACCAAGATAACACAATACTGAGGCAGCGTCATGCTGCTGCCTGCACCAGGATAACACAATACTGAGGCAGCGTCATCTGCTGCTGCCTGCCGACCAGATAACACAATACTGAGGCAGCGTCATACGCTGCTGCCTGCACCAGATAATCAATACTGAGGCAGCGTCATACCGCTGCTGCCTGCACCAGATAACACAATCTGAGGCAGCGTCATACTGCTGCTGCACCAGGATAACCAATACTGAGGCAGCGTATACTGCTGCTGCCTGCACCAGATAACCAATACTGAGCAGCGTATGCTGCTGCCTGCACCAAGATACCAATACTGGGCAGCGATAGTGCTGCCTGCCAAGATAACACAATACTGAGGCAGCGTGATACTGCTGCTGCCTGCACCAGGATAACACAATACTGAGGCAGCGTATACTGCTGCTGCCTGCACCAGATAACACAATACTGAGAGCGTCATCTGCTGCTGCCGCACCAGGATAACCAATACTGAGGAGCGTCATACTCTGCTGCCTGCACCAAGATAACACAATACTGAGGCGCTATACTGCTGCTGCCTGCACCAGGATAACCAATACTGAGGCAGCGTCATACTGCTGCTGCCTGCACCAGATAACACAATCTGAGGCAGCGTCATACGCTGCTGCCTGCCCAGGATAACACAATACTGAGGCAGCGTCATACGCTGCTGCCTGCACCAGATAACACAATACTGAGGCAGCGTATACTGCTGCTGCCTGCACCAGGATAACACAATACTGAGGCAGCTATCTGCTGCCTGAAGATAACACAATACTGAGGCAGCGTCATACTGCTGCTGCCGCACCAGGATAACACAATACTGAGGCAGCGATCTGCTGCTGCCTGCACCAGATAACACAATACTGAGGCAGCGTATACTGCTGCTGCCTGCAAGATAACACAATCTGAGGCAGCGTCATACGCTGCTGCCTGCACCAAGATACACAATACTGAGGCAGCGTCATACTGCTGCTGCCTGACCAGGATAACACAATACTGAGAGCGTCATACTGCTGCTGCCTGCACAGGATAACCAATACTGAGGAGCGTCATACTGCTGCTGCCTGCACCAGATACACAATCTGAGGCAGCGTATACTGCTGCTGCCGACCAAGATACACAACTGAGGCAGCGTCTACTGCTGCTGCCTGACCAGGATAACCAATACTGAGGCAGCGTATCTGCTCGCCTGCACCAGGATAACACAATACTGAGGCAGCGTCATACTGCTGCTGCCTGACCAAAGGGTAACACAATACTGAGGCAGCGATACTGCTGCTGCCTGCACCAAGATAACACAATACTGAGGCAGCGTCATACTGCTGCTGCCTGCACCAGGATAACACAATACTGAGGCAGCGTCATACTGCTGCTGCCTGCACCAGGATAACACAATACTGAGGCGCGTCATCTGCTGCTGCCTGCACCAGGATAACACAATACTGAGGCAGCGTCATACTGCTGCTGCCTGCACCAGGATAACACAATACTGAGGCAGCGTCATACTGCTGCTGCCTGCACCAGGATAACACAATACTGAGGCAGCGTCATACTGCTGCTGCCTGCACCAAGATAACACAATACTGAGGCAGCGTCATACTGCTGCTGCCTGCACCAAGATAACACAATACTGAGGCAGCGTCATACTGCTGCTGCCTGCACCAAGGGTAACACAATACTGAGGCAGCGTCATACTGCTGCCTGCACCAAGATAACACAATACTGAGGCAGCGTCATACTGCTGCTGCCTGCACCAGATAACACAATACTGAGGCAGGCGTACTGCTGCTGCCTGCACCAGGATAACACAATACTGAGGCTGCGTCATACTGCTGCTGCCTGCACCAGGATAACACAATACTGAGGCAGCGTGATACTGCTGCTGCCTGCACCAGGATAACACAATACTGAGGCAGCGTCATACTGCTGCTGCCTGCACCAAGATAACACAATACTGAGGCAGCGTCATACTGCTGCTGCCTGCACCAGGATAACACAATACTGAGGCAGCGTCATACTGCTGCTGCCTGCACCAGGATAACACAATACTGAGGCAGCGTCATACTGCTGCTGCCTGCACCAGGATAACACAATACTGAGGCAGCGTCATACTGCTGCTGCCTGCACCAAGATAACACAATACTGAGGCAGCGTGATACTGCTGCTGCCTGCACCAGGATAACACAATACTGAGGCAGCGTCATACTGCTGCTGCCTGCACCAGGATAACACAATACCGTGACCACATCACCTTTGGGGTGGTGGGATCATCCACCAGCAGGCTGTGGGTGGTTGTACCGTGGTGAAGCATCCACCAGCAGGCTGCGGGTGGTTGTACCGTGGTGAAGCATCCACCAGCAGGCTGTGGGTGGTTGTACCGTGGTGAAGCATCCACCAGCAGGCTGTGGGTGGTTGTACCGTGGTGAAGCATCCACAGCAGGCTGCGGTGGTTGTACTGTGGTGAAGCATCCACCAGCAGGCTGTGGGTGGTTGTACCGTGGTGAAGCATCCACCAGCAGGCTGTGGGTGGTTGTACCGTGGTGAAGCATCCACCAGCAGGCTGTGGGTGGTTGTACGTGGTGAAGCATCCACCAGCAGGCTGCGGGTGGTTGTACCGTGGTGAGCATCCACCAGCAGGCTGTGGGTGGTTGTACCGTGGTGAAGCATCCACCAGCAGGCTGCGGGTGGTTGTACCGTGGTGAAGCATCCACCAGCAGGCTGTGGGTGGTTGTACCGTGGTGAAGCATCCACCAGCAGGCTGTGGGTGGTTGTACCGTGGTGAAGCATCCACCAGCAGGCTGCGGGTGGTTGTACCTGGTGAAGCATCCACCAGCAGGCTGTGGGTGGTTGTACCGTGGTGAAGCATCCACCAGCAGGCTGCGGGTGGTTGTACCGTGGTGAAGCATCCACCAGCAGGCTGCGGGTGGTTGTACCGTGGTGAAGCATCCACCAGCAGGCTGTGGGTGGTTGTACCGTGGTGAAGCATCCACCAGCAGGCTGCGGGTGGTTGTACCGTGGTGAAGCATCCACCAGCAGGCTGCGGGTGGTTGTACCGTGGTGAAGCATCCACCAGCAGGCTGTGGGTGGTTGTACCGTGGTGAAGCATCCACCAGCAGGCTGCGGGTGGTTGTACCGTGGTGAAGCATCCACCAGCAGGCTGCGGGTGGTTGTACCGTGGTGAAGCATCCACCAGCAGGCTGTGGGTGGTTGTACCGTGGTGAAGCATCCACCAGCAGGCTGCGGGTGGTTGTACCGTGGTGAAGCATCCACCAGCAGGCTGCGGGTGGTTGTACCGTGGTGAAGCATCCACCAGCAGGCTGTGGGTGGTTGTACCGTGGTGAAGCATCCACCAGCAGGCTGTGGGTGGTTGTACCTGTGGGTGAAGCAACCACCAGCAGGCTGCGGGTGGTTGCACTGCCGCATGCGTCTGGGTGGAGTCTTGCCAAGGTCTGGTGGCATGCACATTCCTGGGGTCAAGGAGGAGACAAACACTGTATTTGTTTGTGTCCTCTTTCCTTACTTCAATTGTATTTGTTTTTCATTCACTTCAGGATTATTTGACTTTGAATAATTAATAATTTCTAACATTAATAATAATAATAATAATAATAATAATAATAATAATAATAATAATAATAATAATAATAATAATTAATAATAATAATAATAATAATAATAATAAAAAATATTATTATTATTGTTGCTATCATTATCATCACTATCACTGTATTCAGTAGAAGCGCTAAACTCATAAGGGTCATACAACACATGTGGGAATGACATGCAGTCAGTTTCATTCCAAGGAAGAGGTTAGGTCAGATTCCTTGGATCAAGAGCCCTCACCTTCAAGGAATCTCCATTATATGAGTTTGTTTGTTTGCTAGTTAGTTTGTTTGTGTATGTGTGTGTGTGTATGTACTCACCTAGTTGTGGTTGCAGGGTCGATTCACAGCTCCTGGCCCGCTCTTCACTGGCCACTACTAGGTCACTTCCTCTCCATGAGCTTTATCATACCTCTTCTTAAACCTATGTATGGATCCTGCCTCCACTACATCACTTCCCAAACTATTCCACTTCCTGACAACTCTGTGACTGAAGAAATACTTCCTAACATCCCTGTGATTTATCTGAGTCTTCAACTTCCAATTTTGACCTTTTGTTGCTGTGTCCCATCTCTGGAACATCCTGTCTCTGTTCACCTTGTCAGTTCCTCTCAGTATTTTATATGTCGTTATCATATCCTTCTCTATTTCTACTGTCGTCAGGTCGATTTTCCTTAACCTCTCTAGTAGAACATTCCCCCTTAGCTCCGGGACTAGTCATTTTGCAAACCTTTGCACTTTCTCTAATTTCATACATGCTTGGGTAGGTGTGGGTTCCAAACTGGTGCTGCATAATCCAATATAGGCCTGATATACGGTGTACAGGGTCCTGAACGATTCCTTATTGAGAAGTGGGAATGCTGTTCTTAGGTTTGCTAGGCGCCCATATGCTGCAGCAGTTATTTGTTGATGTGCGCCTCAAGAGATGTGCCTGGTGTTATACTCACCCCAAGATCCTTTTCCTTGAATGAGGTTTGTAGTCTCTGGCCCCTAGACCGTACTCCGTTTGTGATCTTCTTGCCCTTCCCCAATATTCATGACATTGCACTTTCTGGGGTTAAACTCCACGAGCCAATTTGGCCAGGCCTGCAGCCTGGTCCAGCAACTGCTGTCACCTTGTCATAGAACACCAGTAGGTTTGTGACAAGGATTTTCCATCCCCGAAACCGTGCTGGCTGTCTTGATAAGCTCACTCCTTTTATGTGCCCGCCACTCTTTCCTGATTATCTTCTCCATGACTTTGCATACTATACATGTCAGTGACACTGGTCTGTAGTTAATGCTTAGTGTCTGTCTTTTTTTTTTTAAAATTGGGGCTACATTTGCTGTCTTCCATACGTCAGGTAGTCGCCCTGTTTCGATAGATGTGTTGAAGATTGTTGTTAGGCACATAGCTCCTCTGCTCCCTCTCAGGACCCATGGAGAGATGTTATCCGGCCCCCCTCGCCTTTGAGGTATCTAGCTCACTTAACAGCCTCTTCATTTCTTCCTCGGTTGTACGTATTGTGTCCAACACTTGGTGGTGACCCACCTCTCCGTCTTGCTAGAGTCCCTTCTGTCTCCTCTGTGAACACTTCCTTGAATCTCATGTTGAGCTCCTCATATACTTCGTGGTCGTTTCGGGTCACTTCTTCCTCCCCCAGCCTGGTTACCTGGTCCTTGACTGTTGTTTTCCTGATGTGGCTGTACAACAGCTTCAGGTCAGATTTGGCTTGTTGCTATGTCATTTTCATATTGTTGGGGCCCCCCCCTTTTGGGGGATATGTATTTCTTTTTTTGTGTATTTTAGATGAGAAAGGGGTGGTGTGGGACGGCGCCTGCAGCCCGGGGGGAAAAAGACGTGTTTTGGGGAAAATTTTAAAAAAGATTGCTCTAGGAAAGATCTTTTTTTCAAGGATTCACGGCAAAACTAAAAGGTGGGGGAAGGTTCGTCAAGAAACAGTAAAGTTTTTTCCCCCGAGGGGTCTTAGTCATATGATGACCCATAGGGGAGTTTTTTAGGGGGAAAAAAGGCCGGTTAAACCCCCTCCACCCTTTTCAAATTTATGATTTATTATTTTTTTTTTTTAATTTTCAGACACTGAGAGCACGATGAAGAATCTAATAAGACGACGTTTAGTCTTGGTGGGGGGGTGGGGGAAAAGGGGGGTTTGGGGGGGTTAAGGTAGTGGAAAGAAGATTTTGTTGACGGGTGGGGCGGGGTTAGAAAAGAAGAGGGGTTGACTGGTGGGAAAGGTAGAGTGAAGAAGACCTGTTGACTGGGGGAAAAAGGTAGTAGTGAAGAAGACCTTTGGGGGTTTTGATTTGGGGGGAAGGTAGTGAAGAAGACCGTTGACTGGTGGTGCAAGGTAAAAAGGAAATCTTTTTTTGGGGTGGGGGGGGGGAAAGGTAGGAAGAAGATCTTTGACTGGTGGTCAAGGTAGTGGGGAAGAAGATTTTGTTGACTGGTGGTGCAAGGGGGTAGGAAAAAACCGTTTGACGGGTGGTGCAAGGTAGGTGAAGAAGATTTTGTTGACTGGTGGTAGGGTAGTAGTGAAGAAGATCTGTTGACGGGTGGTAAGGTAGAGTGAAGAAGATTGTTGACGGGGGGGGGCGGGGGAAAGGAGTGAAGAAGACGTTGACTGGGGGGGAAAAAGGGTTTTTAGAAAGGGGGGAAAAAAAATTTGGGGGCCGGACGGGGTGGTAAGGGGTAGAGGAAAAGACCTGTTGACTGGGGGGAAAGGTAGTAGTGAAGAAGATTTTGTTGACTGGTGGTGAAAGGTGGGTGAAGAAGATCGGGGGATGGTGGTGGGGGTAGTAGTGAAGAAGATTTGTTGACGGGGTTGGGGGTGAGGAAGAAGATGGTTGACTGGTGGAAAAAGGTAGAGGAAGAAGATTTTGTTGACTGGTGGTGAAAGGGTGGAAGAAGATTTTTTGGACTGGGGGAAAGGTGGAGTGAAGAAGATTTTGTTGACGGGGGGGAAAGGGAGTAGTGAAGAAGATTTTGTTGACTGGGGGGAAGGGGTAGTAGTAAGAAGATCTGTTGACTGGTGGTGAAAGGTAGTAGGAAAAATTTTGTTGACGGGTGGTAAGGGAGTAGTGAAGAAGATTTTGTTAAGGGGGGGAAAGGGTAGTAGTGAAGAAGATCGGACGGGGGAAAAAGGGTAGTAGGAAGAAGATTTTTGGGATTTGGGGGGAAAGGGTAGGGGAAGAAGACCTTGTTGACTGGTGGTGAAAGGTAGGGGAAAGGGAAGGGATTTTGGTTGACTTGGTGGGTTTGGGGAAGATTTTTTTGAAATGTTAAGAAGACTTTTGATTTAAAGAAAAAGAATTTGGGGGAAAAGGAAAAAAATGGGGAAATTTTTCCCCTTGAGTATGAACTGAAAAAGGGCCCTGAGGGTTTGAGTTTGGGTTTTGGGGTCATGATGAGAATGTCGGCAACATAACGGAGCCAGGGGACCCGCAAGGGGTGATAGAGGAAAAACCCCTCGGCTTCAAGATGTTTCGGGATTGGTTCGCCAGAGGGATTAGACTAAAATTGCTCGACCAAAAGTCTATTGAAAGAAAGAATTTTCAGAGAAACAGAAAAAAACACAGCCCAATGAGATCAACAAAAATTCTTAAGAAACTTTCAACCCTAGATGTGTCCGAGTCAATGGTAGCGCACTCAGCTAGCACATTGAGGTCCAGGGATCGATTCCCCCGGACGGCTGGAAAAAATTAGGCGATTTCCAGGGTGTTAGTCGACTGGGGGGCCCATCCGGAAAAATTTTCCTAATTTGCCAGAAATGCCTTTTATAACAAGGGGTTTTTTGTAGATATGTCATTGATGTCAGCTAGACTGTATACCTTGTACATGTACTTGTAGAAATAGAGAAAAAAATTATTATTATTATTATTATTATTATTATTATTATTATTATTATTATTATTATTATTATTATTATTATTATTATTATTGTTATTATTATTATTATTATTATTATTATTATTATTATTTTTATCAAAGTACCCACAGCACGAGCCAGCGATCTCCTGTGATGAAAATTAATGACAGGTTCGACCTCCCTGTTGCAGTCAGCAGTCTTGTTAATCTCACTGAATTATGTCTATCCCCTGTACGTATATTGGGATCATATTTGCTGTTTTCCAGGTGTCCACTATATTTCAAGTCTCCGGCGACATGTAGATTATTGCCATTGGTTCACACAGCTCTTCCGCTCCTGTCAGTATTCATGGTGATCAATGGTTGAAAACCGACAAGCTGATACATGAATTCTATCCAATATATCCTGACTAGCCTTGCAACTCTGCATTGTGGCCCCATCCCTGTTACCTCAGTGAATACCACTTTAACTTTTCTGCTTAATTTCTAGCAAACTTCTATCCTCTTCTTTGAGTTCTCCTCCCTCCCTCTTTCTCTCCCTGCCTCAGGCTTATAAGTAAGTAAGTAAGTTTATTCAGGTATACACAAATACATTTACATACATTATCATACATAGCAGCATATGTGTAGAGAACCTAGGATAACCCAAAAGTCAGACAGAGTGACTTATTTCCATTGGGGTCCTTTTATACCTTAATATTATACATTGTAGGATATATATGTTATTAAATTATAAAGGATATATGTATACTAGGAATAAGGAAAAAGAGTTATTTACATATACAGTGTGTTAGCTAAAAAATAAAAATCATTCTCCTCCCCTTTCTGTCGCTACATTCATTAGGTACCTTTGGCTTCTTCTTGAACTGGCTCATGCTTGACTGGTTTTGACATGTGCAGGCAGTCTGTTCCATTCTTTATTGCTGTACAATAAAATGTGTTTGAAGCCTGGCCACTGACTGTGGGTACTACAAAGTTGTGCTCTCTCCCACTAGTACTATGACTACTTTGGTTCCCAGCCTTGACAAAATTGGCAGCAAAATATTCTGGACACTGTTTGTGAGCAATTTTATAAACTTGATTTAATTTAAGTTGTTTTACTCTGTCTTCAATATTCAGCATATCCAATTGTTGTAATTCATCCTGGCCTACATGCTCTCTTGGACCCAGGTCCAGGATGAATCTACCATTTTGTTCTGGGTGATTTGCAGCTTATCTTTCAGTTTTTTGTCAAGGCTGAGTACCATGAAGAGCAAGCGTAGTTAATATGACATTGTATTAGGGCTAGACATAGGGTCCTGCGAGCCTCGTAGGTAGACACTGTGCTTGTCTGTAGAGGAACTTCAGTCTGGCATTCGCTTTTTTTACTACACTGTTCCCTATCAATTCTCCTGACATGCATGGGTCAAAGGGATTCCCAGATATTTTACTGAGGAAACTGAAGTGATGGATTCCCATTACCCCGGGACATTAAAATTATTTACCCTTCTCAGTTTATATTTCGTGCCAAAGAGTATGGCTTCTGTTTTCCCGATGTGTAACGATAGTTTGTTGTCTACTAACCATTTGCTGCAGGACTCCAGTTCCAGTGTTAATACATTAGCTATATCTTGTGGGTCTTTACCTGACACTAACAGAGCACTGTCATCCGCATACAGTAGGAGTTTGCACTGATGGGCATATCATTTACATAACACAGGAATAATAAAGGACCCAGAATACTACCTTGAGGAACTCCACATGCTATCGGCAGTGGTTCTGATTCCGTTTTGTTGATTTTGACAATTTGTTTCCTGTTGCTAAGATAGGACTTAAACCAGTCTGTGGAACCTATGCCGATAGCTTGAAGTTTCTTACATAATATATTGTGGTTGACAGTATCGAAGGCCTTTGCAAGTCTAAAGTTACCATTCCTATGAGATTCCTATAGACATTTCAGTTCTCATGTAATCCAGCAGATTAATTAGGGAGGTGTCGGTTGAGTAAGAGCTCCTAAAGCCTGATTGGTAACTATGAAGAATGTGTTGTCATAAGATATTTAACTACTTGACAGTACACCGCCCTCTCTAGAATTTTGGATATTACACTGAGTATACTAACAGGCCTATAGTTGCTGACATCAGACCTACTATTTTCTTGAAGATAAGAGTAACTCTGGCCTCCTTGAACCCCTCTGGCACTGTATTAGTGGTGATGGACAAAATTTTTTATGTGAGCAATGGGGATTGCCAGTTCAGAGGCACCATCTTTAGGAACTTAGACGGGATGTTATCTGGGCCGGTGCTCTTAATTGGGTTTAACCTGCTTAGTTCTTTTTGCAGAAGTCATGAGATACACTTACTAGTTGACAACTGTTTTGAGTTACTCCTTTATTGGTATAGTATGTTTTAAATTTATCAGAGTCTGTGTTAAAGGTATTTGATGCAGCTGTAGCTTACTTACTAGTGTTGATGCGACAGTTGTGTAGTAGGAATTAAAACAATTTGCCACTTTAGTTGTTTCGTGGCATACCTCGTTATCGACATTTAGAACTATGTTAGATCTATCTACGGGTTTATGGCTATACCCCAACTTAGTCTTTGCCTCTGCACCTTTGGTAAACCAAGGGCTCGTTCTGACTTCCCATTATTTCTGTTGCCTTTAGGGAAAAAACCTTTCCTCTGCTTCCTTGCATTTGTTGTTATGTATTCCATCATTTCGTTTACTGACTTTCCTTCCATGTCTCTGTCCCACTGAACCTCCTGCAGGAAGTTCCTCATACCTGTGTAGTCCCCCTTTTATAGTTTGGCTTTTCCTTTCAACTCCTGTTACCCTCTCCACTTGTAACTCTACTATGTACTCAAAGCTCAGAACCACGTGGTCATTGGCCCCAGGGGCCTCTCATATGTGATGTCTGAGCTGCTCAGGGTGAACACGAGGTCCAGCCTTGCTGGTTCGTCCTCTCTCTCTCTCTGGTAGTGTCCCTGACGTGTTGGTGCATGAGGTTTTCCAGTACCACATCCATCATCTTGGCTTCCATGTTTCTGGACCCCAGATTTTCCAATCGATCTCCCCGTGGTTGAAGTCGCCCATAATCAGTAATTTGGTATGCTCGAGTGAGCTCTTCTGCCACGTCAGCCAGTGTGTGTGTGTGTGTGTGTGTGTGTGTGTGTGTGTGTGCTTGTGCTAGTTGTGGTTGGGGGGGATTCCGCTTCGGCCCCGCCCCCACTGGTCGCTACTAGGTCACCCCCCTGCTCCATGAGCTTTTGGGGTGTGTGTGTGTGTGTGTTGTGTGATGAGTATAGTCACAAACACCACAACGCCTATACAAGCCTGCCCACACGACAAACATCCGGTTATTTTCCCCGATACAAAAAAGATGGGGAAAACCCTTTCCCCCCTTTACCAGTGCTATTAACGTTATATTTTTTTATTATTATTATTATTATTATTATTATTATTATTATTATTATTATTATTATTTTTTATTTTTATTTTTATTTTTATTATTATTATTATTTTTTATTATTATTATTATTAATTTTTATTATTATTATTATTATTATTTTTGCCAAACCAATTAATTGGTTTTTGGCCAAATTATTTTCTCAGAATTTAGGCCTTTCTTTTTTTAAACGATAATCCTGTGAGTGAAACACACACACGATGGTTGACACATGGCGAAGTGGGAATGCCCAGGGAGCAGGGCGAAGCTGATCATGGGTGACTTCAACCCAAGGGAAAACGATTGGGGGAAAATTGGGGCCACATGGGGCCAAAAAAAAGGGGGAGCTAAGATGCTGGAGGGGTACTGGGAAAAAATCATGTACCAAAACCCAAGGGGGACTACCAAAAGAGAGGAGAGGATGAACCAGGGGACTGGGCCTGTTTTACCCCGAGTAGTGCAGATATTGAGGACATCACACAGAAAGCCCCCCTTGGGGGCCCGTGTCATATGGTTCTAAGTTTGAATACATAGTAGAGTTACAAGTGGAGGGGGGAAAAGGGAAGGGTAGAATGAAGCCAAACTACAATTGAGGGGGCACACAGGCCTGGGAAATTTTCCCACACGGGGTTCAGTGGGACAGAGAACGGCAGGGGAAATCAGTAAACGAGATGATGGGAAAGTAACAACAATATGAAGGAAGTTGAGGGAGGTTTTACCCCGGGAACGAAAAACAGAAAGCCAGGATGAGCCCGGTTCACCCAAAGGGCAGGGGGGCCAAAACCAAGTGTGCTAGGAAAAGGGAAAATAGAAAGGAAAGGACCCAGGAGAATAAGGAGAGAATTGAGAGCCATTTTAGGAAAGCAGAATGATCTTTCCTAGAGCAGATTTTCTAAACTTCCCAAAACACAACCGAAAAAAAATACATAGTCCTCCATCAATTTTTGTTAAACCCTTTTTTAAATTTTCAACATCAAATTCCAAGTATCCACCACTCACTATTATGAAAAAAAGGACATCGCCTTAAAGGGACGCCACCAAGTCAAACACCACGACAGGGAATGCCAATTTCTTACAAGACGGGCCAAATATACGTGGGGGAAACATCAAGAGACCCCCACACACGATTTTTTAACGCAAATATGCTTTGTTGATGATGATAGGGGGGGATGTAGCCTTTTTGATGATAGGGGGGGTAGCCCTTTTTATGGGAGGTATGTAGCCTTGATGATAGGGGGGATTGCCTTTTTTAAAAGGGGGTATGATTATGATGATAGGGGGGTATGTAGCCTTTTTTTATAGGGGGGGGCCTTGATGATAGG
>WNWK01021369.1:0-34205 GCA_009830355.1 Cherax destructor
TATTATCACAGCACAGCGAGAGGGCAGCCCGAGCACCTGCCACAGCCAAGGCTGAGCAGCGAATGTTCAATGTATGTAGTAGGCACAAGAATAAGTGTGAATGTTCTTTACGGTGAGTAGTTTTAGGCTTTTGAATATTGGTGGAGTATGCTGTCTAGAGTGGGAATTTGTTATCATTCTGACTGCTGCCTTTTGCTGGGTTATGAGTGGTCTAAGGTGACTTAATGTTGTTGATCCCCATGCACAGATTCCATAGGTGAGATAAGGGTAGATGAGTGAGTGATATAGTGCAACGAGAGCTGATTGAGGCACATAGTAGCGTATCTTACATAATATGCCTACTGTCTTTGAGATTTTCTTGGAAATTTGTTGTATGTGTGTTTGAAATTTAAGGCTACTGTCAAGGTGGATTCCTTCCCTCTATGAGTCTTGTGATGGGTGATCCATTGAGCGTTATGTTAAGTATAACATTTGTAGCTCTGTTTCCAAACTGAATGAAATAGGTTTTGTCAATATTGAGAGTAAGCTTATTAGTCGTCATCCATGTTGATATTTTCTGTAATTCGGCATTAACAGTGTTGGCCAGTATAACTGGATTTGGGTGAGAGAAGACATATGTTGTGTCATCTGCAAATAATATGGGTTTGAGTAGTTGTGATGCATTCGGTAGGTCATTGATGTAAATGAGGAATAGGAGTGGACCCAGTACACTTCCTTGAGGGACTCCGACTGTAATTTGTTGAGTGGAAGAGTTCGCTCCATTTGTGTACACGTATTGGCTTCTGTTACTAAGGTATTACTTTAGGTAGTTGAGTGAGTGCCCTCTTATACCATAGTGTGCTAATTTTGTGAGCAGTATCAAAAGCTTTGAGAGCTGTATCAAAAGCTTTGTGAGCTTTATCAAAAGCTTTGCATAAAAGGTGATATGAAAAAGACCTGGAAAACCCTATCTGCAATTCTAGGAAATAAAAAGATATCCAAGAACAATACCATCAAATTATCAAAAACATACGAACCCCTACTCTCACCAACTGAGACAGCAAACAGACTTAATGTTTTCTTCTCCACCATAGGAAAGAATCTAGCGAGTAAAATCCCAAGCTTGAACACCCGTCCAACAGACTACCTCACCAACACCTACCCTGATACACTATTCCTATCTCCTACCAACCCAATAGAAGTCTCGCTCATAATCAACACCCTTAAAAACAAGGCAGGAGACATAAATAGCTTACCACCTTTTATGTACAAAAAAGCTTCACAGGTACTGTCCCCAATTATTGCAACACTCTTCAATAAATCCATTGAAACCTCCACATTCCCATCAATTCTCAAAATAGCTAGGGTCACCCCGATCCATAAAGGAGGTGATCAAACAGACTTGAATAATTATAGACCAATATCTAATTTACCACTGCTCTCTAAAATCTTTGAAAAATTAATTCATAGACAGATCTATTCCTACCTCATCTCACACAACGTACTCAACCCCTGTCAGTTTGGATTCAGGACCAACAAAAGCACAAATGATGCCATTATACATATGCTAGAGTTCATATATACCGCACTTGAGAAGAAAGAAGTTCCACTGGGAAACTTCATTGATCTACGCAAAGCTTTTGATACAGTCGATCATGATTTACTGCTTACAAAACTAGCACACTATGGTATAAGAGGGTACTCGCTCAACTACATAAAGTCATACCTTAGTAACAGAAGCCAATACGTGTACACAAATGGAGCGAACTCTTCCACTCAACAAATTACAGTCGGAGTCCCTCAAGGAAGTGTACTGGGTCCACTCCTATTCCTCATTTACATCAATGACCTACCGAATGCATCACAACTACTCAAACCCATATTATTTGCAGATGACACAACATATGTCTTCTCTCACCCAAATCCAGTCATACTGGCCAACACTGTTAATGCCGAATTACAGAAAATATCAACATGGATGACGACTAATAAACTTACTCTAAATACTGACAAGACCTACTTTATACAGTTTGGAAACAGAGTTACAAATGTTCCACTTAACATAACACTCAACGGTTCACCCATCACAAGACTCACAGAGGGAAAATTCCTAGGAATCCACATTGACAATAGCCTTAAATTCCAAACACACATACAACAAATTTCCAAGAAAATCTCAGACAGTAGGCATATTATCTAAGATACGCTACTATGTGCCTCAATCAGCTCTCCTTGCACTATATTACTCGCTCATCTACCCATATCTCACTTATGGAATCTGTGCATGGGGATCAACAACATTAAATCACCTTAGACCACTCATAACCCAGCAAAAGGCTGCAGTCAGAATGATAACAAATTCCCACTCTAGACAGCATACTCAACCAATATTCAAAAGCCTAAAACTACTCACCATAAAGAACATTCACACTTATTCTTGTGCCTACTACATACATAGAACTCTACATTCTAATATAAACCCTCCACTCAAAATTCTCCTCACCAACCTTAATAGGACCCATGCCCACAACACAAGATACAGATCATTTTTTGATGTACCCGTGTCCATAGCAACCTATGTAAGAATTCTGTGCACATAAAGGGCCCCAGAATCTGAAACTCATTACCAGGAAATGCTAAAATAACCTTGTCTGAAAATCAATTTAAGACTCTTCTCAAAAAACCACATACTCACCCTAAACTAAATACTCATACTGTAAATTGCTTTCAAAAATGCTCAATGTTATTTTCATTAAGATAATTTAATTTTTACAATTATGTTGCCACCTAATCACCCTAAACTAAATACTCAAACTGTAAATTACTCTCAAAATGCTCAATGTTATTTTCATTAAGATAATTTAATTTTTACTATTATGTTTCCATCCTACTAAACACTTGTTACAATGTCTTTCATCATTTTGTAATGAACAATGTATTATCATCATATCATAATTTGAACGATCTACCAATACAAACTCACTCAATTACTCCAATATTATGTTCATAGTCTATAAACCATTAGATTAAGCTGCCCCTAATGCCAAGGCATGCCAGAGGCTCTCCTTCCACCTCAATTTATGATTGTAATGTAAACCTATGTACACGAGCAATGAAATAAAATTGTATTGTATTGTATGAAGATTCCCAGTGGGACTGCTTTCTTCTCAAGTGCGGTGTATATTAACTCAAGCATGTGTATAATGGCATCATTTGTGCTCTTGTTGGTCCTGAATCCAAACTGACAGGGGTTGAGTACGTTGTGTGAGACGAGGTAGGAATAGATCTGTCTATGAATTAATTTTTCGAAGATTTTAGAGAGCAGTGGTAAATTAGATATTGGTCTATAATTATTCAAGTTTGTTTGATCACCTCCTTTGTGGATCGGGGTGACAATTGCTATTTTGAGAATTGCTGGGAAGGTAGAGGTTTCAATGGATTTATTGAAGTGTTGCTATAATTGGTGACAGTACGTGTGAAGTTTTTTTGTACATAAAAGGTGGTAAGCTGTTTATGTCTCCTGCCTTGTTTTTAAGGGTGTTGATTATGAGCGAGACTTCTATTGGGTTGGTAGGAGCTAGGAATAGTGTATCAGGGTAGGTGTTGGTGAGGTAGTCTGTTGGACGGGTGTTCGAGCTTGGGATTTTACTTGCTAGATTCTTTCCTGTGGTGGAGAAGAAAACATTAAGTCTCTTTGCTGTCTCAGTTGGTGAGAGTAGGGGTTCATCTGTTTTTGATAATTTGATGGTATTGTTCTTGGATATCTTTTTATTTCCTAGAATTGCAGATAGGGTTTTCCAGGTCTTTTTCATATCAACTTTTATGTTATGTAGTCTGTTCTTATAATACAATTTTTTTGACCTTCTTATCAGGCTGGTAAGGATTGATGAGTATCGTATGGATTGTCCTCTGGTTATTAGACATCTGTATTGTTTTTCATATTGGTGCCTTTTGTTAATGGATATAAGAATGCTGGGTGTTAGCCAGGGATTGTTGAGTCTCTTAGCTGTGATCTGTTTAGTTTTTTTAGGGCAATGTTTATTATAGAGGTGGTGGGTTTTTTAAGGAAATTCTTGATGCATTCATTAGTATTTGAATATGTTTCTAACTCATTATTCCAGTCGATGTCAATCTGTAGTCTGAAGGTAACTTTTGTAATATCTTGGGACAAATTACCTATGTTGGTTATGAGAAAGGTAGGGTAGTAGTCTGTGGTGTTGTCTGTGAGTATGCCTGATTTTAGAGGGGATATAGTGTTAGTCCAGATGTGGTCTAATAATAAGATACTAGTCTCAGAGATTCTTGTAGGTTTTGGTATTGTTGGTAGTAACAAGCAGTTGCCTATACCACCGAGTTACATCACCCTCCCTCTTTCCATCACTCCACACCACTTCCCACCATTCCGCAATCTTCTCTCTGCTGTCTTCACCATTTAACAACCTTACATTCATTTTCCAATATCCCAGATATGTCTTCACCACCCCTGCCATTCCAAATCCACCTCTATGGTCAGAAAACCCTATATCCAGGCATTGCACTCTTACAACAGATACTGCCCTTGACATATATCCTATCTAACCGAGCAGCATAACCTCTTCATACAAACATGTGCTCAATACTCCATCCCTCCCCTCGCACCACATCCACCATACCTACTGCATTCAGAACTTCCCTCAGTATCCCCAATTCACATCCAGCCCCCTTGGTTCTACATTCTTACAACAAATAACGCAATTCCAATCGCCTCCAATAACAGTTATCAAAGGCAAACCTCGCAGATAAAAAACCAACTCTTCACGTACAAAAGCCTCCTTTGTCTTCCTGCAATTTACTGCAGTCATGTAAACTCCTACAAAACACACCTTAATCTCGCCCCAGTACCCATCAACCCTAACCACCCTACCCCCTCCCCCCTCTTCCCAAGTCAAAAGACAGAAAGGGCTGAAATCCCTTTTTCCTATAGCCACTCCACCCTTGAAATGCTCCAAACTCCCTGCAAACATCTGGTATCCTTTCAAACGCAATTCATACCCTGAACGATAATTATGCTCCTGAAGGAAGCATAAATCAACATACATTCTTCTTAACATTACTTCACCCATTTTCTCTTGACCTCTGATTTGAGGCCATTGACGTTCATAGTAAGACACTTGAAGGCTGCATCGGGGGCTTTCCTCTATGCCATTGTAATTTCTGAACATTAGCCTTGACAATCCCAACTTTAACCCCTTTTTCACTGGCCTTCTCACACCCTCTGTCTATATGCCTCTTACCCTCCAAACACACTTCCCCACTCCTTGCCCCTCCCTTCCCATCTCTGGCCACCTCCACCCATGTCTTCTTAGCCCTCTGAGCTGGAGTAAGTACATCTTCTTCCTCCAAACCACTAGGCCGTTTCCTAGAGGTCTCAGCTCAGAAGCCTCAATGCCTTCATTGTTATGTATGCAGTGGACCTCCATGCCTATGACCTGTACAGACAGATGATCTTCCCCTACACTCACATTCACACATTGCCCCACTGCACTCACCACTGACTCCTCTGTCACCACTTCACCTGGCAAATCTTCACTCTGTGGGGACAATGCCTCCAAAGGACTGTTCAACAAATTTTGTAGATCCTCAAGCAGTGGATCATTGAGACCCAAATCCGTGTCCATCTATCCTGGGGTCTCCTTTCGCGTAACAGTCCCCTGACCATCAGTTTCATTGGGTAAGGTATAAACCCGAGTCTCCTCAGCTTCAACCACTTCACTCCACTTCGCAGATGCCACCACGCCCACGTCCTCCTGTGTTCTTCCAACATCCTCTCTCGTCCTGTCTTGTTCAGGCCTATGGCTTGACTGTTGGGTCTTTCTATCGCAATCCATTGCCATATGCCCCGTAGATCTGCATATCCAACACATATGCAGCTGTCCCGAGTAGGTAACGTATACCTGTGTATGGAATTCTTCCATTACTACGTATGAGGGTATTTGCTGTCGTTAAGTCATTTTAAGTTTAAATGATCCCTCCGGAAAACCAGCATATAACCCTTGCATCCATCGCCCCATCATAGCTTCATGTATGACTCCATACCTTTCAAAGACATCCCTAATGTTGTATTCACCAGCGTCAAAAGGAATGTTTCGAATGCGTACCCATGAGTAGTATCGTGAAGCGTCCTTCAATGTAACATCCACTGCCAGGTTTACCTCAATACGCCGATCTTGGAAGTGCTCCACAACACGGTCATAGACACTCGTCGTTAGCAGCTTTACAAAAATTCGTGTTGCACCATTCAGCGATATTCTGTAATTTTTTTCATTCTGGATCCCGTAGGAATCACAGATTATAGCTGGCAGAAGAATATCCGCATTGCTGGGATGTATGGCACCTTTCAAGACTTCTATGCAGATGGTGTTTACCCTGCGTTTGCAACGCTCCGCCATCTTGTGAAAATATAATAGTTCCACAAGCGACCACCAGGACCGGCTCAGACACACCCTCTCGCTGTGAGAGCTGAGCTGGGACTATCTGGATAGAAATGGGGTGTACATGCCAAAAGCCCCTAATATGCAGAGCATTGTGGGCATTCTTAAAATTAATTAACAATAGACTAAATGGTAAAAATTATAGTAGACAATTTATTTTGAACTTAAGTTGAACGTAATGCAATTTATTTTATCAGATCAAACAAATTAAAACAATTGTATTGCAATAACAGTTTATATGGTCATTAGATGAGTTACAAAAAGTACAAGAGTACTAGAGAATGAATTATTTTATTTGTTAATGCTATAGAAACAAAGTTAGCTAAGTATGCATTATTTATAATAGGTTTATACATTTAAGTGATTAATTAACTTTATAGGTAATGTTAAATATTGTGTATTTAGTTTTGGGTGAGTAGGTGGGTTTTCGGCAGAGCTTTGAATTGAGGTACAGGCAGGGTTTCTTTGGCGATCACAGGTAATGAATTCCAAATTTTTGAGCTTTTAATGTGCATTGAGTTTTTACATGGCAAAACCTGGGTAGCCACAGCCACTCCGGAGAGAGAGGTTTTTTAGTGCCAGGAAGGAAAAAAAGCTGGCAGGAAATGACAGAAATCGTACACCAACTGCAATCATTTCTGGAGTGGAATCACAATCAATGGCCTCCACTCCAACACAACAGATATTAGTGCCAGGAAAAAAAGACTCCCCCCATACCACCAATCCAAGGACATTTATCTTTGCAAATATACAGGGTCTAAAGCCAGCAACGAACAACAAGATACCTTACATCCATGGACTGCTTACAGAGTCAAATGCTATGTTTGCGGCTTTCACAGAGACCCACATAAGAGATCACTTGGACAATGAAATATGGATCCCGGGCTACAACCTATACAGATGTGACAGAGTGAACAGGGAAAAAGGGGGGTTGGCCTGTATATCACAGTTACTTATATGTTCAGAACTACTAAATGCCTCAAATGATGTGGTTGAAGTATTAGCAATATAGATCGAGAATCAAAACCTGGTCATCGTGGTTGTATACAAGCCTCCGGATGCAACGTCCCAACAATTCCAGAAACAGCTTCTGAAAATTGACCACTATCTGGAAAATCTTCCAGCTCCTGCCCCCAACATCTTGCTCCTGGGGGATTTCAACCTAAGGTACCTAAAATGGAGGAATATTGCAAACAATGTGGTAGCAGAGATAACACCAGGAGGCAGCTCAGATGAAAACTCACACACATTAACTTTTAAATATCTGCACCAAATTCACCTTAAACCAGCAAATAGTAGAGCCTACAAGATTAGAGTATACGCTGGACCTCATCTTCACCAACAATGATGATCTGATACTAAATGTCATCATATCAAAAACAATATACTCAGATCACAACATAACAGAGGTCCAGACATGTATGCGGGGAGCCCCAGATCGACAAAATGTGATCAGCCGTGAGGGAGCCTTCCCCAAATTCAACTTCAATAACAAAAACATAAGGTGGGACCAAGTAAACCAAGTCCTAAATGATATAAACTGGGAAGATAGCCTAAGCATCACGGATCCTAACCTATGTCTAGAACAAATTAACTCTGTGGCACTTGAGGTTTGCTCAAGGCAAATTTCCTTAAGGAAAGGGAGGAAAAGATGTAAACTAGAAAGAGCGAGGCGCTCCCTATACAGGGGAAGGCAAAGAATAACGGAGCGGCTACAAGAGGCCAATGTATCTGAAATACGTAGGGAGACACTGGTCAGAGAAATAGCAAACATCGAATTAAAACTAAAGGAATCTTACAGGAATCAAGAAACGCGGGAAGAACTAAAAGCCATAAATGACTTCGAAAAGGCAATAAATGACATGCACATGCACTCCGCTCCAGGCCCAGACTCATGGAACTCCGTGTTCATCAAGAACTGCAAGAAGCCCCTGTCACGTGCTTTTAACATCCTATGGAGAGGGAGCATGGACAGTGGGGTCGTCCTGCAGTTCCTAAAAACAACAGACATAGCCCCACTCCACAAATGGGGCAGTAAAGCAATAGCAAAGAACTACAGACCAATAGCGCTAACGTCCCATATCATAAAAATCTTTGAAAGGGTTCTAAGAAGCGAGATCGCCACTCACCTAGATACCCATCAATTACACAACCCAGGGCAGCATGGGTTTAGAGCAGGTCACTCCTGTCTGTCTCAACTACTGGACCACTACGACAAGGTTCTGGATGCTCTAGAAGACAAACAGAATGCAGATGTTATATACACAGACTTTGCAAAAGCCTTTGACAAGTGTGACCATGGTGTAATAGCACACAAAATGCGTGATAAAGGAATAACAGGAAAAGTTGGTAGATGGATCTATAATTTCCTAACAAGCAGGCACTGGACAGGCACCTCAAGTCGGTACCTGATCAGCCGGGCTGTGGTTCGTACGTTGGACTGCGTGCGGCCAGCAGTAACAGCCTGGTTGATCAGGCTCTGGTCCAACAAGAGGCCTGGTCACGGACCGGGCCGCGGGGGCGTTGACCCCTGGAATTCTCTCCAGGTAGACTCCAGGTAGAACACAAAGAGTAGTAGTCAACAGAGTAAAGTCTGAGGCGGCTACAGTGAAAAGCTCTGTTCCACAAGGCACAGTACTCGCTCCCATCCTGTTCTTCATCCTCATATCGGACATAGACAGGGATATAAGCCACAGTGCCGTGTCTTCCTTTGAAGATGACACCCGAATCTGCATGACAGTGTCCACCGTTGAAGACATTGCAAGACTCCAAGCAAACATAAACCAAATCTTTAAATGGGCTCCAGAAAACAATATGAAGTTCAATGATGAGAAATTTCAATTACTCAGATATGGGAAACGTAAGGAAATTAAAATCTCATCGGGGTACAAAACAAATTCCAACCACTCAATAGAGCGAAAAATTAATGTCAAAGACCTGGGAGTGATCATGTCAGAGGATTTCACCTTCAACGACCATAACACCGTAGCAATCGCATCTGCTAGAAAAATGACAGGATGGATAATGAGAACCTTCAAAACCAGGGATGCCAAGCCCATGTTGACACTTTTCAGGTCGCTTGTTCTATCTAGGCTGGAATTTTGCTGCACACTAACTGCACCTTTCAAGGCAGGTGAAATTGCTGACCTAGAAAATGTGCAGAGAACCTTCACGGCACGCATAACTGCGATAAACCACCTCAGTTACTGGGAACGCTTGAAGTTCCTAAACCTGTACTCCCTAGAACGCAGGCAGGAGAGATACATTATTATATACATGTGGAAAATTCTCGAGGGATTAGTGCCAAACTTGCACACGAGAGTCACTCCCTACGAAAGCAAAAGACTTGGCAGGCGATGTAACATCGCCCCAATGAAAAGCAGGGGTGTCACTAGCACGTTCAGAGACAACACAATAAGTGTCAGGGGCCCAAGACTGTTCTACTGCCTCCCAGCATACATCAGGGGGATTACCAACAAAGCCCTGGCTGTCTTCAAGCAGGCACTGGACAGGCACCTAAAGTCGGTACCTGACCAGCCAGGCTGTGGTTCGTACATTGGACTGCGTGTGGCCAGCAGTAACAGCCTGGTTGATCAGGCTCTGATCCAACATGAGGCCTGGTCACAGACCGGGAGGCGGGGGCGTTGACCCATGGAACTCTCTCCAGGTATACTCCAGGTATAGTGTTAGATGGACATGGGGAACATCGAAGAGTGATCTGTGTCTTGTGTTATGGTCATGTGTCCTGTTAAGGTTGGTAATGAGAAGTTTGAGTGGTGGGTTAATATTTGAGTTTAGTGTTTTATGTATGTAATAGGCACAGTAAAAAGTATGGATGTCTTGTATGATGAGTAAGTTTAGATTTTTTAATAATGGTGGAGTATGTTGTCTGGAGTAGGAATTTGTTATTGAAATTATATTATGGGAAAATAACACTGAGTGTTGTTGAAAGTAGTTTACAGTATGAAAATGCTTCAAGTTGGTGTGGGGGGGGGGGAGGGAGTGCAGGTATTTATACTATAATGTAGTATTTATTAATGTATGAACTTTGGGAATCTAGTTTTGAAGTTTTAAGATTTAGGTAATTGGGAGATTTTTTGGTTGAATTGAGTATAGAGTATTTAGTTTAGGGTGAGTAGGTGGTTTTTGAGAAGAGTCTTATATTGATGTTCAGACCAGGTTATTTTAGTGTCAAAGGCCCCACTCCACAAAGGTGGCAGTAAAGCAATTGCAAAGAACTACAGACCGATAGTACTAACATCCCATATCATAAAAATCTTTGAAAGTGTTCTAAGAAGCAAGATCGCCAACCACCTAGATACCCATCAGTTACACAACCCAGGGCAACACGGGTTTATAGCAGGTCGCTCCTGCCTGTCCCAGCTCTTGGACCACTATGACAGGGTTCTGGATGCTGTTGAGGATAAACAAAATACAGATGTAGTATACACAGACTTTGCAAAAGCTTTCGACAAGTGTGACCATGGTGTAATAACACACAAAATGCGTGATAAAGGAATAACAGGATAAGTTGGTAGATGGATCTATAACTTCCTGACAAATATAACACAAAGAGTAATAGTAAACAGAGTAAAGTCCCAGGCAGCCACTGTGAAAAGCCCTGTTCCACAAGACACAGTACTCGCTCCCATTCTATTCCTCATCCTCATATCTGACATAGACAGAGATGTAAGCCATAGCTCAGTGTCTTCCTTTGCGGATGACACCTGGATTACCATGGCAGTGACCTCCATTGAAGACACAGCAAAACTCCAAGCGGACATCAACCAAATCTTCAAATGGGCCACTCAAAACAATATGAAGTTCAACGAGGAGAAATTTCAACTACTCAGATATGGAAAACTTGAGGAAATAAAAAATGTGTCAAGATATATGACAAATTCTAACCATACAATAGAGCGAAAAAAAAATGTGAAGGACTTGGGAGTGATAATGTCAGAGGATCTCGCCTTTAAAACCCTTTACCAGGCCATGAATCAAATTTGAGAAAGTGCAACATTTGCAACCCATATTCTGATAATATAAGCAATGCTAAGACCTATTTATTTGTGGTCCTTTTTCAAGTTTATTTATTTTTGGTCCATAAAATGGCCTTTTTGGCGGAATCAAATATGAGGCCAATCCCAACAAAGATTAAACTATAGGTGACAGATTCACATCATATTTGATGCCATTCCTGACAACGGCATGTGTCTAAAAGAATCATAACAGCTACTAATAACTGATAATAAAAGGCATATATATATACATTTAAGGTTTATTAATAAACAACTGGGTTAAACCAAAGGCACAGTAACTTTATTTCAATAATTTTAACACATTTATAGTATTTGACATTATACAAAAATTGCAAAAATGTTACAAAAATATGGATATGGCACCAAATGAGTATCCTTTCTGTATTTATTGTGACAAACATTTTTATCAGAGGTATTTATGCATCTTGTTTCTTATGGAATTCCACGAAACAATGTCTGGTTGAGTTTAAACATAGATTAACCTTGCAGAAGGAACAAGAAAAGGACGAGTAGATCCTTTTGTCGTTGGTGTTGCAATGTTTACATGAAAGCCTCTTTGTAGAAACTGGCCAGTGAGGTAGTGTTTCATCATATCTTGTATCCTCATGATTTCTTTTTCCATAGCGAATGAAATTTTCTTCAATTGAAGAAGACCGTGAAGTTGAACAACTTGGATAGGATCTCATGCTCCTTGGCTTTCTTGCTGAATGGGAGATGGAAAACCAGAAATCCTTGAGGTTCATGTATTTCTCTTTCAGAGCAGCACAGTCACGCCTGTACAACAACCAGCCATTGACACAACAAAGATCAATGACATATCCAAACAGCCTCATGTACCAGCGTTTTGCTTTGAGTGGAGACTTGTAGAGGTGCACCAACATATCATTCTTATCTATGCCTCCCATATGGGCATTATAACTCTTTATGACTGCAGGACAGTCAACATCCACCTTTTGTTTGTTCTCCTTGCTGTACCTTCTAGTAGACAAATCTTCAGGTTCATCTTCACTTGAAGAGGAAGCATCTTGCCGTGGTGGCTCATATTCATCCGCAGAATCCACTTCCTCATTACTGTCACTGTCATCACATAACTTGTATATCAATGTATTTGATTCAGCATGCAATCGGTAGCTATTATTGACAAAGATGGCCTTATTGTTATTTGTTAATCCATGATATATGATACCTTCATTGGCAAATATGTTATCACCATTGTCTGTTTTGGCCTCACATATGATACACTCAGTGGCACGTGACATTCTATACTTGTCAGGCCGAGCCTCATAAATGATACCAAAAATGTAAACAAAACTTCAAGTGCATTCATTTGTTACTTATAAATACTTCAGGCAATTCATTTGCATCTCAAAATGAGGATAAAACATTCAATAATGCACTGGAAACACATTCAGTAACTTACCAACATTCTGGAGTGGTGTAAATTGGTGAAATATCAAGAGAGTCAGGCTGGAAATGCTCCTCCTTCAACACTTCAGATAGTACTGAAGACTTCTGGAGCTCCCAGCCAATAGCAGTCGACAACACCCAAGTGACAACACATTCAAGCTCTGCCCAGAAGGCTTGTGATTGGTTGGAGTGAAATTTGAAATCTCTCTGAGGATATGCTTTGGGCTCATGGCGCCATGAAAACCATGCTTTTTGCGCCTCGTATGTGATGCCAGCGCGGTATAGGGTTAAAGACCACAACAATGTATCTACCTCATCGGCTAGGAAAATGATAGGATGGATAATGAGAACTTTCAAAACTAGGGGCGCAAAGACCATGATGACACTCTTCAAATCACTTGTTCTCTCTAGGCTGGAATACTGCTGTACACTAACGGTCCCTTCAAGGCAGGCGACATTGCTGACCTGGAGAGTGTACAAAGAACTTTTACAGTACACATAATTACGATAAAGCACCTAAATTACTGGGAACGGTTGAAGGTCCTTGATCTGTATTCCCTGGAACGCAGGCGAGAAAGATACGTGATAATATACACTTGGAAGGTCCTGGAGGGATTGGTACCAAACCTTCACACGAAAATCACTCCCGGCAGGAGATGCAACATTCCGCTGATGAAAAGCAGGGGTGCCACGAGTACACTGAGAGACAACACCATAAGTGTCCAGGTCCCAAGACTGTTCAACTGCCTCCCAGCATACATTGGGGAGATTACCAATAGACCACTGGCTGTCTTCAAGAAGGCGGTGGACAGGCACCTAAAGTCAGTACCTGACCAACCGGGCTGTGGTTCGTACGTCAGTTTGCGTGCAGCCGGCAGTAACAGCCTGGTTGATCAGACCCTGATCCACCATGAGGCCTGGTCTTAGACCGAGCCGCGGGGGCGTTGATCCCCGAAACCCTCTCCAGGTAAACTGGTAATGAATTCCAGATTTTGGGGCCCTTTATGTGCATAGAATTTTTACACAGGGTGATATGGACACGGGGTATATCAAAAAGTGATCTGTGTCTTGCGTTATGGTCGTGTGTCCTGTTAAGGTTGGTGAGGAGAAGTTTGAGTGGAGGGTTTATATTTGAGTGTAGAGTTCTATGTATGTAGTAGGCACAAGAATAAGTGTGAATGTTCTTTACGGTGAGTAGTTTTAGGCTTTTGAATATTGGTGGAGTATGCTGTCTAGAGTGGGAATTTGTTATCATTCTGACTGCAGCCTTTTGCTGGGTTATGAGTGGTCTAAGGTGACTTAATGTTGTTGATCCCCATGCACAGATTCCATAGGTGAGATAAGGGAAGATGAGTGAATGATACAGTGCAAGGAGAGCTGATTGAGGCACATAGTAACGTTCTTTGATAATATGCCTACTGTCTTTGAGATTTTCTTGGAAATTTGTTGTATGTGTGTTTCGAATTTGAGGCTACTGTCAATGTGGATTCCTAGGAATTTTCCCTTTGTGAGTCTTGTGATGGGTGAACCATTGAGCGTTATGTTAAGTGGAACATTAGTAGCTTTGTTTCCAAACTGAATGAAATAGATTTTATCAGTATTGAGAGTAAGCTTATTAGTCGTCATCCATGTTGATATTTTCTGTAATTCAGCATTAACAGTGCTGGCCAGTATAACTGGATTTGGGTGAGAGAAGACATATGTTGTGTCATTTGCAAATAATATGGGTTTGAGTAGTTGTGATGCATTCGGTAGGTCATTGATGTAAATGAGGAAGAGGAGTGGTCCAAGGACACTTCTTTGTGGGACACCAACTGTAATTTGTCGTGTGGAAGAGTTAGCTCCAGTTGTGTACACGTATTGGCTTCTGTTACTAAGGTATGACTTTAGGTAGTTGAGTGAGTGCCCTCTTATACCATAGTGTTAATTTTGTGAGCAGTAAATCATGGTCGACTGTATCAAAAGCTTTACGTAAATCAATGTAGATTCCCAGTGGGACTTTTTCTCAAGAGCGGTGTATATTTGCTCTAGCATGTGTATTGTGGAAAATATTGGGTACTTTCCCGAAAGGTTATACTCGACAGCCTTTCTAATGTGAATATTCTTAATGTGTGGCTGTTGGTTCGTATTTTTCTTGAGATGGGTAAAGAACCATCACTACGGTGGCGTGGGTACGCTGTGCTGGGTCAAATGAAGTCGCCCAGGCAGTCGCTCTCGTGGGATAAGCGAATCGAGGTGAACGATGGGAGGGCTCTGGATATAATGGAGATGGAAATCGGCATTTACTACGACCAAATCGCGGTTAATGGTCTCTCTTCACAATAGTGAATGTTGTGAATATTCGCCGGGCATAATGTGGGACATTAAGTCCAAGAAACTATACTAATAGAACGATAATGTGTTAAACAGTGAGCGACGCCGCCATGGCGGTGTTGATGGCGGAAATGTGCGTCGATTCGATCAGTGTTCATCTTACACAATTATTAATGGATCAACTTCTAACGAGAGTAAATTAATGGGACATTAAACCGACGTGTGAATAGTGTGTAAAGTGTTGCGTATAAACTCTAACAAAGGGGTTTAGTGAGAGGATATGAATCACTACCCCGACCAACCACGTTAAATAACGCCCGGTCTCGTGGGCGTATGAGAGTTCAAGGGATCAATCTTCTCTTGACTCATCGGGACAACCACCAACATCATCGTCTTGCCGGAAGAATAATCTACCGAGCAGGACCACGCGATCCGTCGAAGAATAGCGACAAGAATGCTGTTTCTTCCCCACTGTAAGTACTCTTATTGTCTTAGCAACCGTCTGGCCAGTAGGTATGTTGGGATAATGTGGGTTTACGGTGGGAATGATAATGACGGGATCTTCAAGTGAACAGCAATGGCACGGATAAAGGGTGAGTGATATTAAGTTGTACTCTTTCTTCCTTCTCCCCAATCAGTCAGACATCAACCTATACAGTCCACAAAATTTAACAATACCGTAACCATTGGTGTTGCTCATTCTTAATAAACTGGTCAAGGATAGATGTGGATTTAGAGTGAGAATATCGAAGGGTCCCCTTAAATGTGACCAGGAGTGGGGCAAGTTTTCTCACAAACCTCAACGGGGGTAACCGCGGTAAAATTATACTAGTCGGTCCACTCCCCGGGAGATTATTTTGTTGTAAGTGGCGGTGAAGCCCAGACAGGTAATCTCTTAATTCCCCACATGTATAATAGCATAATTTGTGCTTTTGTTAGTCCTGAATCTAAACTGACAGGGGTTGAGTATATTGTGTGAGACGAGGTAGGAATAGATCTGTCTATGAATTAATTTTTCAAAGATTTTAGAGAGCAAAGGTAAGTTAGATATTGGTCTATAATTATTCAAGTCTGTTTGATCACCTCCTTTGTGGATCGGGGTGACCCTCGCTATTTTGAGAATTGATGTGAATGTGGAGGATTCAATGGATTTATTGAAGAGTGTTGCAATAATTGGTGACAGTACCTGTGAAGCTTTTTTGTACATAAAAAGTGGTAAGCTGTTTATGTCTCCTGCCTTGTTTTTAAGGGTGTTGATTATGAGCGAGACTTCTATTGGGTTGGTTGGAGCTAGGAATAGTGTATTCGGGAAGGTGTTGTTGAGGTATTCTGATGGACGGGTGTTTGAGCTATGGATCTAACTCGCTAGATTCTTTCCTATGGTGGAGAAGAAAACATTAAGTCTATTTGCTGTTTCAGTGGAAGCTTGGAGGGCTGGAAAAACTGCAGAACGATGAAATGAGGATCATTTTAGGATGTCATCGTACTGCCAAAATTTTAAATATGCAGAAAGAACTTGATATTCCTAGCATCAGAGATCGTGTTACTGAAAGACATATCCTAATTGGGGTTAATATGCTCAGGCAAGCCCATTCAAACCCCTGCACAGAAGCCCTCCAAACTTTCCTCAGCACTGGTGAACATCCCTCCAGATGGATCGAAAAAACTGGAACCGACCTCCGCATGAATCAGATACATGATCTGTGGCAAGTAAGGCAACAGCGGCACTTCTCCGCTCCATGGAATATTTTTTTTATATATTTTATTTAAAACTTTATGTACGATTTACATATATTTTTAAATATCTATGAACAATTAACAAAGAATGAAAGAACAAGTTGTCTACAATGGTACCATACAAACTACAGAATACTTCCACAGACAAAATGAAGCAAATAGGACAAACCAGTAACCCACAGTGAGGACAACCCATCCCTTACAATACCCATAAATATTCTCTGTCGGGATCTTGTAAGTGTCTCTGATGATCTAAGGCAACAGGACATCTGCGTTGCTAGGGTAGATCGCCCCCTGTAGGATCCCAATACACACGATATGGACTCTGCGATGATATTGATCCGCCATATTGTGGAAAACAAAGTTACACTGTTTTGCCACCAGGGACCCAAGGCAGCACACCCGAACACCGCGAAGGCTGGTCAGCTAATCCCAACATATAACAATTAGTAAATTTAGTAATGGGAATGGTTAAGTCTTGGCATGATACACTGTTTTTATTAAAGCTCCTATATTGGGAGAGTATCTTAAGATTTATTAGGCAACGGTTAATAGTTATAATAGGAATTTTATGTATACAGTCATTTGGGTGAGTGTAAGTGTAAATTACGGGGAATTACATATATCGAGAGTAAATCTAATTTGTTTTCGATATGTGCATGATACGAAAAAGAGAATAGGTGGTTTTCATATAGTTAGCTGATGGTGGGGTGTGTTAGGGAGATAAGATGTTTTTTAATGGTAGTTTTGGAAATGGTGGTTGAGTGCAGTTCTGGAGTTTTCAGGTAGGGAGTTCCAAATTTTAGGCCCTTTTATGTACATTGAATTTTTGTATAGATTTAGCCGGACACTGGGAATATCATAGAGATTTTTGTGTCTGGTATTGTGTCTATAGGTCCTGTTGCAACTATCAAGAAAGTGTTTTAGTTCAGGGTTAATATTGGAATTTATGGTTCTGTAAATGTAGGTTGTACAGTAGTAAGTGTGGATGTTCTGGACAGTGAGTAAGTTTAGGTCTTTGAAGAGTGGGGGGAGGGGGGTTGCGTAGCATTGGATTGCGTGATAATTCTTACTGTGGTTTTTTGTTGGGTTATTATTGGCTTTACGTGTGTTGCTGCAGTTGATCCCCATGCACAAATAGCATAGGTGAGGTAGGGATAGATGAATGAATAGTATAGTGTGAGTAGGGCTGATTGTGGTACGTAGTAACGTATCTTAGAGAGAATCCCAATCGTTTTGGATACTTTTTTTGTTATGTGTTGGATATGGGTGCTGAATTTCAGGTTACTGTCAAGGTGTAGGCCCAGGAATTTGACCTCATTACGTTTAGCAATAAGAGTGTTGTCAATCATAATGTTCAGCTGTGCAACACTTGATCTGTTCCCAAACATAATATAGAAGGTTTTGTCAGTATTAAATGTAAGTTTATTAGCAGTCATGCAGGTTGATATTTTGACTAGCTCTTCATTAACAATGGTGTTGAGTGAGGCAAGATTAGGGAGGGAGATGACATAAGTCGTGTCGTCAGGTGTTGTGATACATTGGGAAGATCATTGATGTATAAGAGGAAGATCAGGGGACCAAGAACTCTTCCCTGTGGCACTCCAGTATCAAGTGGTCTTGTTGAAGAGGTTGTGTCCTTAATAGAGACGTATTGATGCCTGTTAGTAAGGTAGGATTTGAAATATGTAAGTGCATGGCCTCTTATACCATAATGATCAAGTTTGTGGAGTAGGATGCTGTGGTCTACTGTATCAAAAGCTTTCCTTAGGTTGATAAAGAGTCCTAATGGATATTCATTTTTTTCAAGTGCTGTGTAAAGCAGGTCTAGCATTTTTACAATTGCGTCGCTTGTGCTTTTGTTTTTCCTGAAGCCAGATTGGCAGGGGTTGAGGATGCATTGCGCTGTTATAAATTAATATAATCTCCTGTGCACGAGTTTCTAGAAGATTTTGGATAGCAACGGTAAGTTTGATATTGGCCTATAGTTGCTTACATCTGTGGGGTCACCACCTTTGTGTATTGGTGTAACCCTTGCTGTCTTGAGTAGTGTCGGGAAGATGCTAGTTTCTATTGATTTGTTAAAGATTAATGAAATAGCAGGGGAAAGGACATGGGCCGCTCGGTTGTACAATAATGGTGGGACTGGAGTCAAGTTCCATGATTTATTCTTAAGTGACTTTATAATCATGGCGACTTCAGTGGGTTCGGAAGGTGCAAGATAGAAGGAGGTTGGGAAATTCCCATCTAAGTAATCACTTGCTCGAGCGTTGGTACCTGGGATTTTACTGGCGAGATTTGATCCTATGGTTGAGAAGAAGGCATTTAACTTGTTAGCTGTATCAATACGCTGTAGTTGTATTTCATTCGGTTTAGTTAGGACAATATCCCTAGTTATTTTTTAGTTTGTGGGTGCCCAGAATCTGAGAGAGTGTCTTCCAGGTCTTTTTTATATATCAGTACTCGCCCCGATCCTGTCCTCATCCTCATATCTGACACAGAGATGTAAGCCAGAGCACCGTGTTCTCCTTTGCTGATGATACCAGAATTTGCATGACTGTCATCCATCGAAGACACTGCAAATCTCCAAGCGGACATCAACCAAATCTCTAAATGGGCCGCACAAAAACAATATGAAGTTCAATGAAGAAAAATTTCAATTACTCCGATACGGAAAACTCGAGGAAATTAAAACTGGATCGGAGTATAAATCAAATTCCAACCACACAATAGAGCAAAAAACTAATGTGAAGGACCTGGAAGTGATAATGTCATAGAATCTCACGTTCAACCATCACCACAATGTATCTACCACATCCGCTAGGAAAATGATAGGATGGATAATGAGAACCTTCAAAACTAGGGATGCCAAGGCAATGATGATATTCTTCAAATCGCTTGTTCTCTCTAAGGTGGACTATTGTTGTACACTAACGGCCCCTTTCAAGGCAAATGAAAGTGCAGATCTTGAGAATATACAGATAACTTTCATGGCACATATAAGTATAATGAAGCACCTAAATTACTAGGATCAGTTGAAGTCCCGTGATCTGTACTCCCTGGAACGCAGGCAAGAAAGATACTTGATAATATACAGTTGGAAAGTCCTAGAGGGACTAGTCCCAATTCTGCACATGAAAATTACTCCCCATGAAAGCAAAAGACTCGGTAGGTGGCGCAGTATCCCCCAATGAAAAGCAGGTGCGCCATGAGTGCGCTAAGAGACAACACAATAAAGTGTAAGGGGCCCAAGATTGTTCACGTCAGGAAACACGTGTCCTGTTTTCTCACAAACCTAATACCTACCTACTGTTCAACTGCCTCCCAGCATACATAAGAGGGATTATCAATAGACCCCTGGCTGTCTTCAAGGAGCTGGACAGGCACCTAAAATCAGTACCTGACCAGCCGGGATGTGGTTCGTACGTCGGTTTGTGTGCGGCCAGCAGTAACAGCCTGGTTGACCACGAGGCCACGTCACGGACCTGGCTGCGGGGGCGTTGACCCCGAAACCCCCTCCAGGTAGGGTAGAACTTAGACTGTACTATACTTAAAATTTACAGTTTTATTATTTTTTACTACAAACCAAAGTTAGTTTAACAAAAATTTACATATTAAACCGTACAATTAGTCGAAAAACCTAGCATGCACCTAGCTGAGGTTCACATGGGTGAGCTACTTTGAAATAATTAATATATTTCACGGTTAAGTAGCTTGATATTAAATATAATTAGATTATTTAAATGCTATGTTCACTCAAATATGCGGCCGTAATAGTTAGTAAGCTTAATAATCTTGTATTGTATGTGTGTGTGTGTTCAGCTGCAGCTCTCTAAGAAGAGCTGGAGCTCTGGGTTCATGCTTGAGCTGTTGTGTCTTCAGCTGCAGCTCTCTAAGAAGAGCTGGAGCTCTGGGTTCATGCTTGAGTTGTTGTGTCTTCAGCTGCAGCTCTCTAAGAAGAGCTGGAGCTCTAGATTCATGCTTGAGCTGTTGTGTCTTCAGCTGCAGCTCTCTAAGAAGAGCTGGAGCTCTAGATTCATGCTTGAGCTGTTGTGTCTTCAGCTGCAGCTCTCTAAGAAGAGTTGGAGCTCTGGGTTCATGCTTGAGCTGTTGTGTCTTCAGCTGCAGCTCTCTAAGAAAAGCTGAAGCTCTGGATTCATGCTTGAGCTGTTGTGTCTTCAGCTGCAGCTCTCTAAGAAGAGCTGGAGCTCTGGGTTCATGCTTGAGCTGTTGTGTCTTCAGCTGCAGCTCTCTAAGAAGAGCTGAAGCTCTGGATTCATGCTTGAGCTGTTGTGTCTTCAGCTGCAGCTCTCTAAGAAGAGCTGGAGCTCTAGATTCATGCTTGAGCTGTTGTGTCTTCAGCTGCAGCTCTCTAAGAAGAGCTGGAGCTCTGGGTTCATGCTTGAGCTGTTGTGTCTTCAGCTGCAGCTCTCTAAGAAGAGCTGAAGCTCTGGATTCATGCTTGAGCTGTTGTGTCTTCAGCTGCAGCTCTCTAAGAAGAGCTGGAGCTCTGGGTTCATGCTTGAGCTGTTGTGTCTTCAGCTGCAGCTCTCTAAGAAGAGCTGGAGCTCTAGATTCATGCTTGAGCTGTTGTGTCTTCAGCTGCAGCTCTCTAAGAAGAGCTGGAGCTCTAGATTCATGTTTGAGCTGTTGTGTCTTCAGCTGCAGCTCTCTAAGAAGAGCTAGAGCTCTGGGTTCATGCTTGAGCTGTTGTGTCTTCAGCTGCAGCTCTCTAAGAAGAGCTGAAGCTCTGGATTCATGCTTGAGCTGTTGTGTCTTCAGATGCAGCTCTCTAAGAAGAGCTGGAGCTCTGGGTTCATGCTTGAGCTGTTGTGTCTTCAGCTGCAGCTCTCTAAGAAGAGCTGGAGCTCTGGGTTCATGCTTGAGCTGTTGTGTCTTCAGCTGCAGCTCTCTAAGAAGAGCTGGAGCTCTGGGTTCATGCTTGAGTTGTTGTGTCTTCAGCTGCAGCTCTCTAAGAAGAGCTGGAGCTCTAGATTCATGCTTGAGCTGTTGTGTCTTCAGCTGCAGCTCTCTAAGAAGAGCTGGAGCTCTAGATTCATGCTTGAGCTGTTGTGTCTTCAGCTGCAGCTCTCTAAGAAGAGCTGGAGCTCTAGATTCATGCTTGAGCTGTTGTGTCTTCAGCTGCAGCTCTCTAAGAAGAGCTGGAGCTCTGGATTCATGCCTAAGCTGTCTTATAAACATTAATGTGGATATTTTGAATGTTGGTTTGAGCATGGAGGGTTGTGTGTTGTCTGGAACCAGAGCGAGAGATCCTCTTTACAACAGTGTTCCGTTGAGTAATAACGGGTTGTAGGAGCTTTGCCGTTGTAGATCCCCATGAACAAGTACCATAAGTGAGATAAGGGTAGATTAGAGTAACAGAGTGAGTAATGGTGTTTGGGGCACACAGTAGAGTACCCCCACTGTTTTTGAAAAGGTCTGCGTGTGTGTTGAATTTTGGTTTGCTGTCAAGGTATACACGTAAGAATTTTCATATTAATCTCAAACACAACGTTGTGGATAAAGTACTGTGTACTGTGATGCCGAGTTTGTAGGTTCGAATCCTGCTGTGGCCTGAGAGATAATGTTTGTAAATACTGTAATTTCGCCTGTGTGCGAATTGTTAGGAATATATATATATATATATATATATATATATATATATATATATATATATATATATATATATATATATATATATATATATATATATGTCTGCCGATTAGGTAAAACTGGTCAATTAGCAAGAACTCATCTAAAATTAAGTCCTTTCTAAAATTTTCTCTTATACGTTTAAAGATATATTTTTTTCATTTATGTTAATGTAAGAATTTATAATTTTGTACCAAGAGAAACTTTGAAAACCTACCTAACCTTATTACAACAAGCGCAATTTATTTTAGCCTAACCCAACTAAATATATTTTAGATACGTTAACATTAATTTAATAATAAACAAACACATTGAAATATATTTTTTTCGTTATGTTCAGAATGATTTTTGCGAAATTATTGCATACACAAATTTTCGCTTGTCTTATATGGCAAGAAGAGCGTTGCTATTTAAGCCAAAATCGCAAGTTTTACCTAATCGGCACGACATATATATATATATATATATATATATATATATATATATATATATATATATATATATATATATATATATATATAAACTTCCCATCAGGTTATTCTTTTAGACAATACATTGTCACCATTACCATCAAAATGAGATTGAAAGAACTCTCAGTACATTGTTGCTAAGAATATTGATATAATTCCTGTAGTCCCAATTTTGACAGATAATTTGCAATTTCTCTGTTATACATTCATTCTTTATTATTATTATTATTATTATTATTATTATTATTATTATTATTATTATTATTATTATTATTATTATTATTATTGGAAGCGCTAATACAGTAAGGGTTATACAGCGTCTGGGGGAATGGGAGACAATGAGGTTCGATTCAAGGAAGGGAATGGTAAGTCTAATTCCTTGGATCAGGAGCCCATCATCATCATCAAATAATCTCTTGAGTGGATTTATAATCATAAGTCTGACTAACCAGTTCCTGTGAATGTCTTCATAAATGTCTCTCCAACAAGACATCAGACTGTTCATGTAACATCCTGCTTAAAAGATTTACACAAGAGCACAAGAATATACACTTCAGTAGGCCTATTGGCCCTTCCAACCTATATTTAATTAAAGCTACCTACAGTTTATGCCACTCTATAACTAACTCGAGTTTCCTGATATCCTTTCCAACATGAATCTATCACCACGAGTTACGTCTCATAAAATTTCATCAGTGTGTGGGACTAGAGCTAGTCTGGTTCAGGTATGTTTTTTCCCCTCTTTTGGGCACTTTTGTCGTTTTTTAAGTTCTTCCTGCCCAGGCTGGGTTACCAGTATCTTTGGCAGGTTAAATCACCACCAGATGTAGACTAAACGAAATGTAAACTTTGCCAGATGGACTATTGTCACACCCTGCGTCATTTTGTGCTGGAGTGCGATAAAATTAATGAATTCAGAGACAACTCACTAAAAATGTTCAAGAAATGTCAAAGTTTTTGTCCAATGGTATATTACAAACCATTCTGGAAAAATACCCTGACTTTGCTCACTGTAAATAACGCATTCCCCTCAAGATGCTGGTGAAGGGATCTTCAGGGAGGTTCCTTGATGCTGGTGAGGGGCTCTTCAGGGAGGTTCCTTGATGCTGGTGAGGGGCTCATCAAGGAGGTTCTTTGATGCTGGTGAGGGGATCTTCAGGGAGGTTCCTTGATGCTGGTGAGGGGATCTTCAGGGAGGTTCCTTGATGCTGGTGAGGGGCTCATCAAGGAGGTTCCTTGATGCTGGTGAGGGGATCTTCAGGGAGGTTCCTTAATGCTGGTGAGGGGATCTTCAGGGAGGTTCCTTGATGCTTGTGAGGGGCTCTTCAGGGAGGTTCCTTGATGCTGGTGAGGGGCTCTTCAGGGAGGTTCCTTGATGCTGGTGAGGGGATCTTCAGGGAGGTTCCTTGATGCTGGTGAGGGGATCTTCAGGGAGGTTCCTTGATGCTGGTGAGGGGATCTTCAGGGAGGTTCCTTGATGCTGGTGAGGGGATCTTCAGGGAGGTTCCTTGATGCTGGTGAGGGGATCTTCAGGGAGGTTCCTTGATGCTGGTGAGGGGCTCTTCAGGGAGGTTCCTTGATGCTGGTGACGGGCTCTTCAGGGAGGTTCCTTGATGCTGGTGAGGGATCTTCAGGGAGGTTCCTTAATGCTGGTGAGGGGCTCATTAAGGAGGTTCCTTGATGCTGGTGAGGGATCTTCAGGAGGTTCCTTAATGCTGGTGAGGATCTTCAGGGAGGTTCCTTGATGCTGGTGAGGGATCTTCAGGGAGGTTCCTTGATGCTGGTGAGGGATCTTCAGGGAGGTTCCTTAATGCTGGTGAGGGATCTTCAGGGAGGTTCCTTGATGCTGGTGAGGGATCTTCAGGGAGGTTCCTTGATGCTGGTGAGGGGATCTTCAGGGAGGTTCCTTGATGCTGGTGAGGGGATCTTCAGGGAGGTTCCTTAATGCTGGTGAGGGGATCTTCAGGGAGGTTCCTTGATGCTGGTGAGGGGATCTTCAGGGAGGTTCCTTGATGCTGGTGAGGGGATCTTCAGGCTTAATTCATGGAATTTGATCTATGCTACAATTCCATGAATTAAACCTGAATGTCTTCCGCACCCCCCCCCCCACAGGCTCTGTATAATCCCCATGGGTTTACGCTCCCAATGTTATCATAATAATAATAAATAACTCATTACGATTGTAACCAGATATAGACATGTAAATAATTCAATACCACTGTAACTTGTTCAGCTATCAGAACTCTGCGGTCCAGTCCCTGGACCCATTATGTGCCTCTGTAATCTTTTGACTACCACCCATACCGTGGGTATGGGGTGACTACCACCCACACCATGGGAATGAGGTGACTACCACCCACACCATGAGTATGGGGTGACTACCACCCACACCATGCGTATGGGGTGACTACCACCCACACCATGGGAATGAGGTGACTACCACCCACACCATGAGTATGGGGTGACTACAACCCACACCATGGGAATGAGGTGACTACCACCCACACCATGAGTATGGGGTGACTACCACCCACACCATGGGTATGGGGTGACTACCACCCACACCATGAGTATGGGGTGACTACAACCCACACCATGGGAATGAGGTGACTACCACCCACACCATGAGTATGGGGTGACTACCACCCACACCATGGGTATGGGGTGACTACCACCCACACCATGAGTATGGGGTGACTACAACCCACACCATGGGAATGAGGTGAATACCACCCACACCATGAGTATGGGGTGACTACCACCCACACCATGGGTATGGGGTGACTACCACCCACACCATGAGTATGGGGTGACTACAACCCACACCATGGGAATGAGGTGACTACCACCCACACCATGAGTATGGGGTGACTACCACCCACACCATGGGTATGGGGTGACTACCATTCACACCATGAGTATGGGGTGACTACCACCCACACCATGGGTATGGGGTGACTACCACCCACACCATGGGTATGGGGTGACTACCACCCACACCGCAATTAATTACATCCTTTAATAATAAAAAAATCGAAGCTCTAAATCGTGTTTATTCTAGCCAGCGGTGTAAAGTAACTAGAACTACTATTCTGGCCAGCGGTTTAAAGTAACTTGAACTAATATTCTGGCCAGCGGTGTGAAGTAACTTGAACTAATATTCTGGCCAGCAGTGTGAAGTAACTTGAACTAATATTCTGGCCAGCGGTGTAAAGTAACTAGAACTACTATTCTGGCCAGCGGTTTAAAGTAACTTGAACTAATATTCTGGCCAGCGGTGTGAAGTAACTTGAACTAATATTCTGGCCAGCAGTGTGAAGTAACTTGAACTAATATTCTGGCCAGCGGTGTGAAGTAACTAGAACTAATATTCTGGCCAGCAGTGTGAAGTAACTTGAACTAATATTCTGGCCAGCGGTTTAAAGTAACTTGAACTAATATTCTGGCCAGCGGTGTGAAGTAACTAGAACTAATATTCTGGCCAGCGGTGTGAAGTAACTTGAACTAATATTCTGGCCAGCGGTGTGAAGTAACTTGAACTAATATTCTGGCCAGCGGTGTGAAGTAACTTGAACTAATATTATGGCCAGCGGTGTGAAGTAACTTGAACTAATATTCTGGCCAGCGGTGTGAAGTAACTAGAACTAATATTCTGGCCAGCAGTGTGAAGTAACTTGAACTAATATTCTGGCCAGAAGTGTGAAGTAACTATAACTAATATTCTGGCCAGCGGTGTAAAGTAACTAGAACTAATATTCTAGCCAGCGGTGTGAAGTAACTAGAACTAATATTCTGGCCAGCAGTGTGAAGTAACTTGAACTAATATTCTGGCCAGAAGTGTGAAGTAACTATAACTAATATTCTGGCCAGCGGTGTAAAGTAACTAGAACTAATATTCTAGCCAGCGGTGTGAAGTAACTAGAACTAATATTCTGGCCAGCGGTGTAAAGTAACTAGAACTAATGTTCTGGCCAGCGGTGTAAAGTAACTAGAACTAATATTCTGCCAGCGGTGTAAAGTAACTAGAACTAATATTCTGGCCAGCGGTGTAAAGTAACTAGAACTAATATTCTGGCCAGCGGTGTAAAGTAACTAGAACTAATATTCTGGCCAGCAGTGTGAAGTAACTTGAACTAATATTCTGGCCAGAAGTGTGAAGTAACTATAACTAATATTCTGGCCAGCGGTGTAAAGTAACTAGAACTAATATTCTAGCCAGCGGTGTGAAGTAACTAGAACTAATATTCTGGCCAGCAGTGTGAAGTAACTTGAACTAATATTCTGGCCAGAAGTGTGAAGTAACTATAACTAATATTCTGGCCAGCGGTGTAAAGTAACTAGAACTAATATTCTAGCCAGCGGTGTGAAGTAACTAGAACTAATATTCTGGCCAGCGGTGTAAAGTAACTAGAACTAATGTTCTGGCCAGCGGTGTAAAGTAACTTGAACTAATATTCTGGCCAGCGGTGTAAAGTAACTAGAACTAATATTCTAGCCAGCGGTGTAAAGTAACTAGAACTAATATTCTGGCCAGCGGTGTAAAGTAACTAGAACTAATATTCTGGCCAGCGGTGTGAAGTAACTAGAACTAATATTCTGGCCAGCGGTGTGAAGTAACTAGAACTAATATTCTAGCCAGCGGTGTAAAGTAACTAGAACTAATATTCTGGCCAGCGGTGTAAAGTAACTAGAACTAATATTCTGGCCAGCGGTGTAAAGTAACTAGAACTAATATTCTGGCCAGCGGTGTGAAGTAACTAGAACTAATGTTCTGGCCAGCGGTGTAAAGTAACTAGAACTAATATTCTGGCCAGCGGTGTGAAGTAACTAGAACTAATGTTCTGGCCAGCGGTGTAAAGTAACTAGAACTAATGTTCTGGCCAGCGGTGTGAAGTAACTAGAACTAATATTCTGGCCAGCGGTGTGAAGTAACTAGAACTAATATTCTGGCCAGCGGTGTGAAGTAACTTGAACTAATATTCTGGCCAGCGGTGTGAAGTAACTTGAACTAATATTCTGGCCAGCGGTGTAAAGTAACTAGAACTAATGTTCTGGCCAGCGGTGTGAAGTAACTAGAACTAATATTCTGGCCAGCGGTGTGAAGTAACTAGAACTAATATTCTGGCCAGCGGTGTGAAGTAACTAGAACTAATGTTCTGGCCAGCGGTGTAAAGTAACTAGAACTAATGTTCTGGCCAGGTGTGAAGTAACTAGAACTAATATTCTGGCCAGCGGTGTGAAGTAACTAGAACTAATATTCTGGCCAGCGGTGTGAAGTAACTAGAACTAATATTCTAGCCAGCGGTGTGAAGTAACTAGAACTAATATTCTGGCCAGCGGTGTGAAGTAACTAGAACTAATATTCTAGCCAGCGGTGTGAAGTAACTAGAACTAATATTCTAGCCAGCGGTGTGAAGTAACTAGAACTAATATTCTGGCCAGCGGTGTGAAGTAACTAGAACTAATATTCTAGCCAGCGGTGTGAAGTAACTAGAACTAATATTCTGGCCAGCGGTGTGAAGTAACTAGAACTAATATTCTGGCCAGCGGTGTAAAGTAACTAGAACTAATATTCATATAGAACTGATTTATAAAAGGAATCTTTAAGTTAGGTAATAAGTTAGGTAATAATAATAGAGCTGTGCTTGTGAAGTGACTGAGTGTCCAATGTAGTACATGTTTTAACCAACACATTGCTTGTCTGTGGTGCCGTTGCCGAGTGAGGAGTGCCAATTACCCACGCGTAATTGATATACTGATCATTAAACCGTCTACAACACAGCTTACATTAAAATATTTTCAATTTTACTCAGTTATTCCTAGTACTCACTGGGTACATTCGAAATGTAAAAATATGGTTCATGTGTCTTGTTAAGATAGATGAGAGGTGTGTGCGGGTGTGTCTGCATGTTTGGCACCTTGTGAGGAGCACAGAGAAGGCTCAGTGCTCTTGCTCCACCCTGGCTCTCAGTGCCCCTTCAACACCCTGGCTCTCAGTGCCCCTTCAACACCCTGGCTCTCAGTGCCCCTTCAACACCCTGGCTCTCAGTGCCCCTTCAACACCCTCTGGTCAGCTGCAAGTGTTATCAACTACTGTAAAACATCTTAGCTGAGAGCGCCAACTCTACAGGTTAGAATTTATCTAAGATATCCTCCATTATCGTTTATATATATAAGATCTATAGATTAATTTAGTTTATATCTACATTATGCATCACATACCTATCCTGTGGTTGGTAGTCAAAGTCTGACTCACATAATCACTCTGGGGACTGGACCTTAATATTTTTTATGGCTAAGGAAGTTACAGTAGTAATGAAGTCTTTATTGGAATATTGGATTCACACAGTTAATTAATGGAAAGAATTAGCATTAACGTGTGTCCTTAGTGCGTTCAACATGTCCTTAGTGCGTTCAACATGTCCTTCTTAAGTTTAATATCTTTATTATGCAGCCCATACCCATCCTGTGGGCGGTAGTCAAAAGATTACAGAGGTACATAATGGGTCCAGGGACTGGATCTCAGAGTTTGATAGCTGAGCAAGTTACAAAGGTAATGAACTCAGGTAGATCTGGTCACAGTCATCACAAGTTACAAATGTATTTACAGATTACAGAGGTATATAATGGGTCCAGAGACTGGGCACCAAAGTTTTGATAGCTGAACAAGGTACAAAGGTAATGAATTCACAAGTTACAAGGTAATGAATCATGTAATTAAGTAAATTTACTTACGTTTATACATGGTTGCAATCATGAACAAATTATGAAGTAATGAGCAATTTATTAGTCTACACCCGGTCACAACTGTAATGAGTTATTGGTGCAAATATTAATTGTTTTTATTAATTAACTATTATTACAATTTAAATTTCTTATTATCATTATTGCCCTATTTTTTATTTTTTTATACTTCATTGCCCATATATATATCCATTGCCATATATCCAAGATTTTATATTCAGCAACATCTCTACCTCATAGTCTACATTTTAAGATCAACAAATCTTTCTTAATTATTTCAATTACTTTATTATATATTTGAAATTCACCACATCATTGTGGTAAATTGTGTGACTTATTTTGTATTCTTGTATTAAAACAATTACTTCATTGTAGATGTGACTTATTTTATATTTCTAGTATTAGAAGCAACTACCAAATAATTGCAATTATTTGCTTATATTTTTTAAATACATATTTACCATTAGCCATTTTCAAACCTTAACTCTATATAGTATTTATAATAACTTTATTTGCTTAAAATTTGATCAATAACCATTTTTACTATTAGTCCAACAGTTCTTTGCATTCATTTACCTCTTATTGCCTTTTATAAACTCTAAAAGTTTCAACCAGTGCAATATTGAATCCAAATAATTGTCCAAAACAATTTAATACTAGTCATAGAAATTATTCCAACTATTCATTAGCCAGTTCAATTAATAAATCATCAACATTGTTCAAATATCCTATATCTCTGTGAACAATTGTTCAAAATTGTAATAATCCAATAGTAGTAAGAATTTAATCTAGTATCATAATATTAAGTTTAGCATAATCCATTGTTCTCAAGTCTTGTTATAGAATCACACTATATCTTATGATTACAGGCATTGATCCTGACATCAACCTATTATTAAATGACTTACATGATTCCAACAGCAACTGTAACTATTACACAGCAGATCAAGCAAAGACATTACTCAGAGCCAACAATAACATAACTATCTTTAATTATAATGTTAGATCTTTGAGCAAACATTATGACCTCACAGCACTACTCCAATCCCTACAGAACAATATGTCAATCATCACACTCACTGAGACCTGGCTAAAGCCTGATACTACAGGTGTCTATGCCATCCCAGGTTACACAGCCATTCACAACTGTAGGACAGATCAGCGAGGGGGTGGAATAGCTATATATTACTCAGATCAACTTGAATGTATCAAGAGAGCCATCACTCTGTATGACAACAGCAGCACTACCAGCTGCACCACTGGATTGAACAGAACCATCAACGTAAATAATTTGTGAGAGAGTGTGCTGTTTGGCTAAATTATCAATACAGCTTAAGGCATCATGTTTGGCTTCAAATCGAAGCTTTGGTTGTGATTTAAGAAGTAGTTTGAGGGGAAATGGAGGGATGGTAGTTTGGAATGGGGTAAAATTCCAAGGAGCAGAGAAGTGCCGCTTTTGCCTTACTTGCCACAGATCATGTATCTGATTCATGCGGAGGTCGGTTCCAGTTTTTTCGATCCATCTGGAGGGATGTTCACCAGTGCTGAGGAAAGTTTGGAGGGCTTCTGTGCAAGGGTTTGAATGGACTAGCCTGAGCATATTAACCCCAATTAGGATATTTCTTTCAGTAACACGATGCTAGGAATATCAAGTTCTTTCTGCATATTTAAAATTTTGGCAGTACGAGGGCATCCTAAAATGATCCTCATTGCTTCGTTCTGCAGTTTTTCCAACCCTCAAACACAAGAGCAAGTAGTGGGGCAGCATAATCAACTAATGATCTAATATAAGCAAGATACATCATTTTCACAATTTTAACATTAGCACCATACCTGGGGTGAAACCCTGCCACAACTCTAAGTGCTCTCAGCCTTTCTTTGTATTGACGACAAAGTCTCGTTATAACAGGTCCAAGTAGTGGGACCTCAAAGCCTAGATACCTGTATCTGTTTACATATTCTAGAAGAGACCCATCATGCAACTGGATCTGGCGAACTGTGCCTCTCTGTCGAGGAGGACGCCTATTGAGTATCTTTGTTTTATCAGTAGAGATTATCAACCCCAGGTCCTGACACGAGGCTAGTACATGGTTAAGGATGTTTTGGGTGTTGGAGAATCCGGTGGTGTGAATCATTATATCATCAGCAAAACTGATCATATAATGATGGGGCTGGCTAGGCATAGCATTAAGTAAGGCATTAATTAGAATATTGAATAGAGTGGGACTGAGCACACCTCCCTGTGGGGTTCCTAATTCAAAGTCTTTAGTTATACTTCTATGCCCCTGGAACAACACAGAAGTCTTTCTGTTGGACAGATAGCCTTTAATCCAGCGGAGAAGCCATCCTCCAACATCCATTCTGGCAAGTTCACTAATGATTACATGTCTGTTGGCAACATCAAACTCAGATTTATGGTCAAGGAAGGTAGTGTATGAGCTGTCAGTGTGCAGAGTGAGAAAGGTGGCTATGCAATGATGCACACTCCTTCCATGCATGAAACCATGCAACCGGGGGGACAAAAAATGTTTGATTATGTACATGAGACGATTAAGAATCATCCTCTCAAATGTTTTACACAAGCAGCTAGTAAGAGATATTGGGCGAAATGAATTTTGTTGACTGGGCTTAGGAATGGGAATGATGAGGCGGTTGGTCCAAGATTTAGGGAGCTTCCCAGTTACATAGCTCATGTTATATAATTCGAGTAAAGGATTACCTGGTACTCGACACAGCAATCCTCACCAGGCGACGTGGAGTTGCCTTTAGTTAGTGCTGCATCAAGTTCAAAGTCAGTGAAAGGAATGTTACAGTCATCTTCCTTGCTGAGCATAAAACAAATAAGTCTCTCCCTAGCATCATATTTGTCATTTAATTTCGCCTGTGTGGTAACTGGAAGATTTTCATAGCTTGATGTAGCAGCCCAAGCACTGACTAGCTCATTCGCCCTATGTAAGGGATGAGGGTGCGCAATCTGACCAGTTCTGTTACCCTTAATTCTATTTATGTCCCTCCATGCTCGGCTAAGTGGGGTGTGAACATTGAGACCATTGACAAATTTTTCCCAGTCAGTTTGCCGCAGTTCTGTCATACGCTCTCTGGCAGCAGCAAGGGAAGTTTGAAAGAGCTTCACCATTCCAGGGGTACGATGTTTTCTATAGGCTAGGCCTAGTCTGCGAGCAGTACGTTTCAGTGTTCGAAGTTTAGGATCATTGTAATAAGTATGGTTATTATAGGAGGTATGATTGTTATGGAAGTTGGTTGGGTTAAGAGTTCCAGGAGGTTTTTGAGGCGGCTCTAAGTAGTTCTGAATACTGCTCACAAGGTCATTGTTAAAGGTCTCAACAGAGGAACACTCATAGGAATTATACCAGTCAGTCACATATGCAATAAAGTCCTCATGTTGATCAGGGGGAACATTAAAACGTTTCCGTTTGAATATCCCACCAGGTAGGATAGTATTACCTATATCTAGTGAGGTTAGCCTTGGGAAATGGTCTGATGATATATCTGTTACAATGGAAGACTCACAGCTGGCAGAAGTAATGTTGAAGCCAAGGCACAGATCAAGAACGACTCCATAGATAACATGTCCTTTGTGCGTTCAACATGTCCGTCGTGTGTTCAACATGTCCTCCGTGCGTTGAACATGCCCTTCGTGCGTTCAACATATCCTTCGTGTGTTCAACATGTCCTCCGTGCGTTCAGTATGTTATTCATGCGTTCAACATGTCATTCGTGTGTTCAACATCATGTCGTCCCTTCGTTCAACGCTTGTTAACCTTTCGTACGTGTTTCTTCCATTCGTTCAACGTGTGTCCACCATTCGTTCAACGTGTGACCTACTAAATGCATCTCAACTACTCAAACCCATACTATTTGCAGATGACACTACATACGTTTTCTCTCACCCAAGCCCAGACATACTAGCCAACACTGTAAATGCTGAATTGCAGAAAATATCTACCTGGATGATGACCAACAAACTTACTCTCAATATTGATAAAACCTATTTCATTCAGTTTGGGAACAGAGCACAAACAGACCACTTAACATAATGATAAACGGGTCCCCTATCACAAAACTCACAGAGGGAAAATTCTTAGGAATCCATCTTGACAGTGGACTCAAATTTCAGACACATATACAACAAATTTCCAAGAAAGTCTCAAGGACCGTAGGAATACTATCCAAGATACGGTACTATGTTCCACAACCAGCTCTCCTTACCCTATATCACTCACTCATTTACCCCTACCTCACCTATGGAATCTGCGCATGGGGCTCTACATCAATAACTCATTTCAGACCATTAATAACACAACAAAAGGCTGCAGTTAGAATGATAACAAATTCACACTCCAGACAACATATTCCACCAATATTAAAAAAAT
>WNWK01021370.1:0-34205 GCA_009830355.1 Cherax destructor
AAAACCGAGAGAAAATAATTATTAAAAATAGAGCACATATCATTCTCCTTGTCAGTAAGATGCCCAAAGGTATTTTTAAGGGGACCTATCTTATCCCTAACTTTTGTTCTATAAACCTGGAAAAAACTTTTTGGGTTAGTTTTTGAATCCCTAGCAACTTTAATTTCATAGTCCCGTTTAGCTTTTCTTATTCCCTTTTTAACGTCCCTCTTAATGTCAGTATACTGATTTATAAGATGACCCTCACCTCTTTTTATGCGCCTATAAATTCCTTTCTTCTGCCCTAAAAGATATTTGAGCCTATTATTCATCCATTTTGGGTCATTTCTACTTGATCTAATTAAATTAGAAATCTTCCTTACGAAGAAAGATTGAAGACCCTTAAATTACATTCACTTGTAAGACGTAGAATGAGGGGAGACATGATCGAGGTATACAAGTGGAAAATGGGTATTAACAAAGGAGATATAAATAAGGTCTTGAGGGTATCTCTCCAAGAGAGAACCCGCAATAATGGATTCAAGTTAGATAAGTTTATATTTAGAAAGGATATAGGAAAGTATTGGTTTGGAAATAGGGTAGTTGATGAGTGGAACAGTCTGCCTAGTAGGGTTATTGAAGCAAGGACCTTGGGTAGTTTTAAATTTAGGTTGGATAAATTCATGAGTGAAAGGGGTTGGATTTGAGTGGGAATTGGACATGAGTAAATAAAATTATCAAAACTTATTTCTTGGGTAGCATTGAAAATTAGGTTGAACAAATATTCTGTTAGTGGGATGGAATGTGAAGGACCTGCCTAGAATGGGCCAACAGGCCTTCTGCAGTGTTCCTCCTTTCTTATGTTCTTATGTTCTTATGTAATGTACAACGTGCACAGAGTATATTTATTCCCCAGAGAGAATTTAGGTCAAATTTCCGTAGACGCAAGTGCCTTGAATCAGCACTTATCGCTGTTTCTAACACAATTAAACAAAACAAAGGCAGCTTCACCATATCTGAAGTCTTAGCAAGAATCCTCCTGAAAACAGTAAACCCTGCCATTACATAGTCTCTCCTTCTGATTCAACACAAGCACATCGTAGATGTGGGACACTCCTACAGGCCTTCTCTATTCCAACCTCCAGCAGAAATATTTGTCTAACCTATTTTTATACTACCCATGTAATTGTTTTATCACCTTTTACTCATGTGCAAGTTGATTGTTCTACCTTATTTTATTACTACTACTACTACTACTTATATCACTACTACTTCTACCACCACTAGTATTACACCTCACTTGGAGAGTATATATATACCCTCTGTGTCCATGTATCGCTTGTAACGGCTTGAAAAAGCTCCTGGAGAGCGAAACGTTGCCACAATAAAATGTCACATTAGTTGCATTTGTGTCCTTTTACTTAACAGAAATCTAAAGCCAAGACAACGGTGCCTAAGTGTGCGCAATAAGGCTAACAGATTACTAGGATTTATTTCAAGAAGTATAAGCAACAGAAGTCCAAAAGTTATTTTACAGCTCTATACATCACTAGTGAGACCTCATTTGGATTATGCAGCTCAGTTTTGGTCTCCTTACTACAGGATGGATATAGATTCATTGGAGAACATACAAAGAAGAATGACTAAAATGATTTACAGTATAAGAAATCTCTCGTATGAAGATAGACTTAGAGCGTTGAATCTCCACTCTCTGGAGAGACGTAGAATGAGGGGAGATATCATCGAGGTGTACAAGTGGATGATATTAATAAAATACTGAGGATATCGAACCAAGTAAGAACCAGAAATAACGGATTTAAATTGGATAAATTTAGATTTAGAAAGGACATAGGCAAGTACTGGTTTTCGAACAGAGTTGTAGATGCGTGGAACAATCTTCCGAGTAGGGTGATAGAGGCTAGGACCTTGGGTGGCTATAAAAAGAGATTGGACAAATATATGAGTGGGAGGGGCTGGGTTTGATTAGTGTCGTGAGTACGGGAATAAATTCTTAGGTAGTGGTGGATTTGATAAGGACCTGCCTTATATGGGCCAGTAGGCCTTCTGCAGTGTTTCTCCATTCTTATGTTCTTAAGCGGGTGGCGGTTGGTTGGTTGCGGTAGGCGGGTGGCGGTATGCGGGAGGAGGTAAAGGTGGGTTCGAGTGGACTGACGGACGGGAGGGAGGGTGACTCCGGAACTCCCATGGAAGGAACGCGCTGGGCGGGAAATCCTGGAGTGAAAACTGGGACGTGAAGTTCCGGGATGTATATCAGAGTTAACAGCTGGGTTGTGAAGCTGTGGGACATTTTCATACTACATATGTTGATGCTGGGGAGGGGCTCGTGATCATCTTCCCCACACCTGGATCAGATCTGAATGCCTCCCGGTCACCATGATTCCTACGGGTTTAGTGGTATCAGTCTTTAATGCTTAATGCAACGTATAAAGCAGATGAAACGGCTCATTGCTGAGTGGATGTAATTTTTGGTGTGTACTGTGATATAACTGGAAAAAGCATCTTTTTAGCACGAACACTTACACTAGATCAACCAGGCTGTGATGGTTATGAGGGGGTGTGGGCTACCAACAGCAACAGCCTGGTTGACCAGACAGACACCAGACGAGCCTGGCCCATGGCAGGGCTCCGGGAGTAGAAATTTTTTCGGAACTTATCAAAGTTAAAAGTAAGGAGTTATCATTAAAGGAAGTTATGTCTTGATTGTAGGTTGTGTAAGTTATAATATGCACATATTAGTTAGTGCAAGTATATTCATACAACTGAGTGCAAATAGACGACAACAACTAGATGAGTACAACCTGAGTACATTGAATACAACTCGGAGAATACAGCAAGGTAAGTACATCCAAGTGATTACAACTAGATGAGTACAACTTTTTGAGTACACAGAGACGAATACAAATAGACGAAAATTGCTAGAATATACCTAGATGAATACATCTAGAGAAGACACTCGTGTTCGCAAACCTCTCCTTGTTGGGGAAATCACATTAATCTCTCATATCTCTCTCTCTCTCTCTCTCTCTCTCTCTCTCTCTCTCTCTCTCTCTCTCTCTCTCTCTCTCTCTCTCTCTCTCTCTTCCCCTCTCTCTCTCTCTCTCTCTCTCTCTCTTTCTCTATTTTCCAGCCCATAAATGTCTCATTACATTCCGTGCTATTCACCTTCTCCCTCTCCCTCTTCCTTTACTCCTTCCCGTGAGCTTCATGCTCTTGTGTCTTCCCCTTCCTCTGTACATTATCTTCATTCATCCATCTCTTTTAATTCTCGTGTAATTCCCACGGGCCACACTGCCTTCATGTCATCAGATTGGCTTTGTCTTCTCCCTGTCCTGCCCACGCGAGCCAAATGTACGTAATGTGAATGCTTCCCAAAGTTTATGCTGTGTGACCCGGACGGTTTAACACTAACTTATGAATACAATAAGAATCGAGAAATGGTATGGCGATACCGACGAAATGTGGGAAAAGACACTTGTATACAGTTCAGGACATTTATTACAGGAAAAGTTTCACCATGAATGACTTCGATCATTTGGATTGAAGAAGCAGGACGGATAAATTCTGTTCTACCGAATGTTCTTAAAAGATTTATCATACAAGTAGTTTTTAAGAATTCACGGACTATTAAACGTATCTTAATAAAGAATTCTCCTCAACAATGTGTTGTTGGTGTGTACAGAATTGGTTGTATTGGGTGCAACTTATCTTATATGGGACAGACTGGCATAGCTCTGGATGTTAGGATATCAAAACACAAATATTCGATTGCCCAAAAATCAAATGCTATTTTTAGCCACTAGTCTGTAATAACTCAGCAAACTGATCGGTAGCCAGGGTCATCGTCCCTTGTTCCATTTGGCTTGAACGGAATATTGTAGAATCGGCAATTATAAAACATGATAAACCTTCATTATATAATAACAGAGGCTGCTTATTCAAATTCAGACTTTTTTATAGTAGAGGCTATCGTGCATAGCCTAAAAACGTACTCCTATACAAACGCCATGGAATGCCGTAAGTGTTGCAGTGCCACACCGATTAATTAGGGTTTGTTTTATTACTGGTTTTGATGGTTAGATATACATCTGCCTCTGAATCTTGTGGGATAGAAAACCATGGCCATCTTCGTTTTGGATAAACTACAGATGTCTCCCCCTTTAAATGAGTCGGCTGTGAACCCGTTTTCTAGATGTATGGAAAAATTCCTAAGACAATTGCTAGATGTATCTATATTTAGAATGTTAAGTCTTTTACAGCATGTCGATGTATGACCAAATTTTGGATAATTGTCGTGTTACTAATATCACATTCGTGAGGTTATTACTACAATATCAGTGCTTGTGGGTTAGCTGTCTTCTAATGCTTTAATACTCAATCATTATGGCACGGGGCACTAGGCACTGGCGATTGGAATGCCTAGGGCACTTATCGCCTCCTGCCTCCCGCCTACCTTATTTGAGCAACGATGTTTCCTGCGAACGTATTTGCTTGGAATTCCTCTTTTCTGCAACAATGCAAGGTCCTGATGATGGGGTGATTGCAACACAAAAGGCCTAGAGCTGTCTTTCAGCTCCACCCATTGTTGATTTGCATATTAATGAAATCACGAAACAAGTGATTTTGAATCATTAACAAAACTGCGGCTAACCATGCCCAGCCCTGTGAGAACAGGACAAAGTACGCATCAATCTATCCACTGGGCCACAAATTCTCAAACACTAAGCGCTCAGTCAGTGCAACTGGTTTTTGAGAATTTGTGGTCCAATGGACAGAGTGATGTGTAGTTCGTCCTGTTCTCACAGGGCTGGGCATGGCAACCCAGGATCGAATTCTGACTAGCTGCAGTTCTCTTAATGATTATATCAAGTGATGCCGAAAAAGACCAAACGGGCAAGGAAGGCGTAATAAGCCGAATAAGCAGAGTGAAAAATGTTTTATGCTATAAATATGCGAAAATCAATCTGAACATGAAACATTGTTTTATATAGTTACATTAAATAAACTAAGTATCTATGTCATATGTAGTAGAATTTGGCTAAAAAACTGTAAGGTAGATTACATTAGGTTAGGTGAGGTTTTTAAGGTTAGGTTTGATAAAAATAAATAAATTCGACATTGTCAAGGAAAAAAAATGTTAATTTTTTTTCGGGGGAAAAGTCCACTTCTATTAAGAAGTTCGGCAAGTTTGATTCATTAGGTAAGACACACACACACACAATTATATATATATATATATATATATATATATATATATATATATATATATATATATATATATATATATATATATATATATATATATATATATATATAATATATATATATATATATATATATATAAACACTGATCTCTGCCGAGGAGACTCGAACCTACGAACTCATGACAAGGTCGCAGTGCTTGCCGACGTACCACACTGGTCCAATACCTTGGCATCCAGCTTTCGCTAGACGTTATTCCAAGGCAGCCAGCTTTCAGGCAGGAAGGCTTACAGCTTTTCATCTCATCCCCTGCATGCATCGACACAACTAGAGATTTTTACAATGCTAGGAATTCTGGATGCCAAGGTATTGGACCAGTGTGGTACGGTCGGCAAAGCACTGCGTACCTTGTCATGAGGTTCGTAGGTTCGAGTCTCCGTCGGCCAGAGATCAGTGTTTGTGAATATTTCGCCTGCTCTTGCGAATTCCTAGCATTGTAAAAATCTCTAGTTGTGTCGATGCATGCAGGGATGAGATGAAAAGCTGTAAGCCTTCCTGCCTGAAAGCTGGCTGCCTTGGATCAACGTCTAGCGTGAGCTGGATGCCAAGGTATTGGACCAGTGTGGTACGGTCGGCAAAGCACTGCGTACCTTGTCATGAGGTTCGTAGGTTCGAGTCTCCGTCGGCCAGAGATCAGTGTTTGTGAATATTTCGCCTGCTCTTGCGAATTCCTAGCAATATATATATATATATATATATATATATATATATATATATATATATATATATATATATATATATATATATATATATTATTGTGCCCACGAACAAGTGGTATTGATCAATAACAACACTGCAACTAGCCAAGGATTCGAACCCATGCTGCTTTGGCCCGCCTCATGGTGAGCGAAAACCCATGATGCACTAACCCACAAGACCACGCAATCCTGCAAGAACCAAGCACCCAGCCAAGCAAGGTCGCAGTGTTGTAATTGATCAGTACCACTTGCTCGTGGTCACAATACTATAAAATACTGCTCGTTGAGGCTAGTACACCAAACGGGGAGGAGAATGAAATTAGGTCAGAGGCACCCACACCACCGCATGTCCTCGGACCAAGGCCTGCCTCCCAAGGTCATCACCCCTCCTCAACTACTCCCTCACCCTCATCACTCCTCACACCACTTCCACCTCCTCCCTTTCCTGTCTTCCACGAGGCCTTGAGACCACCAACCAGATCTAGGCCTATGCTCTTCTTCACCCCTCTCCTCCCCCACCATGAACAACAAAAAGAATGTGCCTCCACCCACGCATACCATATTCCCTTCAGCCCAAGCTAACCACACAGATTGAGGTATGGCAGTTGATGCAGCTATCCAGCCACAAAGCAGGGAAACAATTCACCTAACAATGAAAGAAGAGGCACATGTCAGGTGTGTGGCGAGTTTCGGGCACTCAACAGGAATGACCTTATACGTGCACACATTGGGTGTGCTGGATCACATATGGTCCCTGCAGAGAGCAGCCCACAGCTTCCACAGGCAGATGCAAGTTGGTTACCTCCTCAGTTGTGAAGATCTTCTGATGGCATTCAAATCCACTGCTACCAGTACCCTATCTCACATTTCTAAGGCGGCTCGCCCATATGCGGCAGGGAAATTCACCGACCTTCTTAAGCAGGTGAGTGGAGGTTCCACCAACTTAGAAGCCCGAGGCACCATTAAAGCATGGCGCAACCTACTCCTGTTCGGCAATGTCTGTCTTGCAGTTCCTGAAAGACGAGACAAACTGCTAACCACATCAGTCATCAAGGCAATGCGCAACTACCCAAGAACAGATAATTGTGTCCCATTGCCCCATCATCGCAGGAATCACAGTAGATCCAAGAAAAATTCCACTGAAAACGAGAAAATTTGCGCACAGGTTAGCAAAAAAATCAAAGAAGGCAACACAGTGGGAACAATCAGAATAATTACAAGTTATGCCACTGTTGCTCCCAAAGATGAGACCACAGCCCAAGCACTAACAGACAAGCACCCAACAATGGACACCATAGTTGTTAACAACAACCCAGAGGAAGATCTCATCATAGGACAATTTATTTTGCTAGAAAAAGAGGTCTATAAAGCGATATTGTCATTTCCAGCAATCTGCAGGAGATAACACTGGAAATTCGACCACAACACCTCAAAGAGTTGGTAAATCCAGTACACGACACACCTGCATCAATTCTTCTCTCCGAGTTAACACCCTTCGTCAACAACTGTCTGGCTGGGTGGATTCCAGAAGATACTAAACCTTTCTTTTTTGGAGCCTCATTATATGCTTTGAAGAAGGATGGGGGAACACTCTTCGTTGGTAACATTCTTTGCCGTCACGTTGCCAAAGCAGCAGTAAGAAACATTCGCCTAGAAGCCGCCAGTTTACCTCAGCCAAACTAACGGGTTTTGGGGTCTCTCAAGGCAGTGAAGCTGCAGCTAATGCAGCAAGGGCCTACATCAGGGACTTACCAAAAGATAAGGCCGTAGTCAAACTTGACTTTACTAATGCTTTAAATATGGTGAAAAAGAGATGAAGTCTTGCCAGCCGTTCGGGATCAGTTCCCTAGTCTTTTTCCCTTCATTTTTGCTGGCTACAGCAAACCCTCAATTCTTTTGTTTGGCGAACATGAAATTCTCTCATCAAAGAGTGTTCAGCAGGGTGACCCACTCGCTCCACTTCTCTTCTGCCTGTGTAGCGAGCTCAACATCTGGTTCCTGAATGATGGCACTCTGGCAGGTACTGAAGAGTCCGTGCTAGAGGACCTACAACTGGTGAAGACACAGGGAGAAGACTTGGGATTCATCTTCAATCCCTCCAAGCGTGAAATCATCACGACGAACCAAGAAATAATCAGAGCTGTGCGAACAATCCTCCCTAAAGTATCTACTACTACTCCATCCAAGAGCACCCTCTTGGAAGCACCGCTGGGTCATCAGGCCATCGACACAGTCCTCAAGGACAAACTAAATGACCTGAAGAGAATGGAGGAGAAAATAAGAGATCTTGATGCCCACGATTCCCTTTATCTCCTCACGAGGTGTCTTACTCTGCCAAGACTCACTTCCTGAAGTGAGCACTCTCTTTTGACAGCCCAACACTCAACGAATATGACTCACTCCTGAGATCAACCTGTAAGAAGGAACTGAATCTGTCACTGGAAGATCCGCAATGGGATCAGGCAACCCTCCCAGTTGCGATTGGGAGGTATAGGGGTATGCAAGGCAACGCAGGTAGCCTTACCTGCATTTCTGTCCTCGTGTTTGGCTTCAAGTGGACTAGTCAAGAAGATTGTTCCTGAACGCTTGAGAGGTGCGGAAGGAGCTCAAGACCCCAGGTTCATTGAAGCAGAATGCGATGGGACTGTAGACAGCCTGACTGTCTGCATAGACAGCCCATGCTGTCTGCCAGCTGAGTTCATATTTCGTGCCATGCTAGTTTCCATAGTATTCCGCCAGAGGGCAGGCCTGGTAGGCGTACCCACGTCTATCAGACCCGCCCTGGCCCACTCTCACTTGGCGCCCAAACTTCAGTCAGTCAACAGGCCTAACTCGTCTCCCTCTCGCAAGGCGCATGGCCCTGGGCCATGGCCACATACACGCAGCCTGTGAACTCGCACCTTTATACAAATAAAGTAAGAAGCCTCCGAAGCCTTATCATTACAACCACGCCTCCAAAACGCCAAATAACATATCGTTATAAATGGTGGAAGCAGTGCCTCGCAGCAGTTGTGTTTGCCCGGGAGGGGAGGAAGAGGAATGAAGTTATCTACCACTTCATCAGTCTCTACAAGAAGCATCCGTCTCTCAACGAGTTATCCTGATGTCGTGTCTGCAAATCTCAGCATCCAGACACAGGTACAAGCAGGATCCAGGCCGAAATTTGTCTAATTCTCCGAGAAATGGCGTCACTGACTTCACGCCACAGCGTCCCATGCTGTTTCTCAGTCACGTGTTCAGCCTTGCCAGCATGTTCTGCTGTTGTTGTTCAGCTCAGCACTGCTATTTCAGCACTTCAGAGGTGAGGTTGTGGTGATTTCAGCGTCTAGTGTGGGTGTCTCCCTCGTGTATGGGTAGGGTGAGAGTAGGAAGCGGCCGGGCTCCTCGCCTCTCACCCAGACACTCACGCTCGCCCTAGTGTACGCCGCCACACACCATACACCACTCACTGCCCACTCCCTCTATGCTGTTTTCTGTTAATTTCCTTGTGAATTCTTGCCAGAGCTGTGTATCAGAGTGTCGGAGGCCACTCGAAGCCACGTGTGACCAAGCCACGTGATCAGCACGCCATGTGGGTAAGCCAGATCCCAAGGCACGCTGTGGTCTGCGCCCACATCAACCCATGACGTCACCACCATGCTGCTGACGTCACAATGCTGCCGACTCCACGACGTCACTCCACTGATGTCACTTCGCGATGTCACCCCATGACATCCATCATCATGTCACTCCAGAACGTCACCTCACGACGTCACCCACGATGCTGCCTGACGTCACTCGCGATGTCTCCCCATGACATCACCTTACGACGTCACGCCTGACATCACCCACATGATGTCCCGTGTGTTCTAGTTCACAGTGATCATTTTATTTTCATTATTTTCGAGAAGTTTGAGAGAAGATATAAGTCGTGTGTTCACTAATTCCTCTCAGTCTGTGTTCTCACATGTTCGTGTATTGCTTAGTGACGATTTTTATACAGAAAAGCGTCTGTAAGCCAGTAGGCCTTCTGCAGTGTTCCTCCATTCTTATGTTCGTATGTGTAGTATGTGTGCAGTTTTCTCGTGTGTCCTATGTAGCACCTGTGTGGTACTTTGTCACCCGGTGTGACCCGCGCCCCGCGCGCTTGACAGCTGACATTTGTCAGTCCAGGAGTCAGTTACGAGCGTCCGAGCGCCCTGTACAGAAAGCTCTTATTGTTCGCCGCTCGTAGATGCCTTTGCTGAATCGTACCCGCGACGATTCTCCCATTGAGACCGTTCCACTTCACCTCCAAGACCGTCAGTCCAGTTATTGCAGATGACCAGTCTGGGGACGCTTACACTGCCCTCTGCTGTAACTTCTACTGTCGAGAGATGTCACTCGCCAAGCAGCAGTTAAGCCTGTTGGCAGGCGACTGTCAGCCTGGTGTCACAGCTTCAGTGAGCAGCCTGCACAAAGATGATGTCACTTTGACTGCTAGCCCACTCACTGCAGTAAGGTGTATGCTGTTACGACCTCCAGATGTTTCGCCGAGTCGTCCCTGTCACGACTCACTCCACACTCGCCAGCAGCGACAGCTCCAGCGACAGTACCAGTCGAGGAATGTCCTCCTGAGTCGCTTGCCAGTCCTGTCCTGTTGCGACTACTGACGACGCTGCTTCACCTCCCAGAGGAGACCGTAACCTGTTACGTCACAGCTCAGCGGCAGCTGTGTCTCCTGTGTTGCAGTATGTATCCAGACGCAGGAAGGCGTGCAGTGCTGCATCGACGCTCGCTGCCTTAGACCATGAAGCACACCGTTTTTTTTCTTCCCTCTCTGGCGGAAGTTTTTTTTTTTATCTATGTCCATATGTTTATGTATATATGTATTTTTCTTTTGTGTTCTGTGACCTGTTCTTGCGAGAGAGAGACCCGAGTTTTTTTTTTAATGCCATTCATGGTCGGGACGACCATGGGTGTGTGACCGAGCGATGTAAACAACCTGACTGTCTGCATAGACAGCCCATGCTGTCTGCCAGCTGAGTTCATATTTCGTGCCATGCTAGTTTCCATAGTATTCCGCCAGAGGGCAGGCCTGGTAGGCGTACCCACGTCTACCAGACCCGCCCTGGCCCACTCTCACTTGGCGCCCAAACTTCAGTCAGTCAACAGGCCTAACTCGTCTCCCTCTCGCAAGGCGCATGGCCCTGGGCCATGGCCACAGACACGCAGCCTGTGAACTCGCACCTTTATACAAATAAAGTAAGAAGCCTCCGAAGCCTTATCATTACAACCACGCCTCCAAAACACCAAATAACATATCATTATAGGACACCCTTACCGACTCCTCCAGTAGACCTGCTCCTTTCAAAGAGCACAAACAGTCCCACTGGGACAAACCGATCATGGAAAAAAATCGCCAACACAATTCTCACCAACACTTCAGGAAAGAGCAAAGCTCGTCTCCTATCGGTAAAGGCACCACATTCAGATTTCCTTTTAGCTGTGCCCAATTCCTCTCTGGGCACTCGACTCGACAGACAGGCTATTTGGATTGGTGTTGCTACCCTGGAAGGATGGTAAGCAGATTGCCTGGGACTTCACCTATGCCGCCACATTGGCAGACACCAACTTGCCATACTATGAAGCTGAAGAAGGTGGAGCCGCCAGCTACAGGAAGACCCAGAAGACCCGCAAATATGAAGGCCTTCCCCCTTCCTATAACTTCATCCCAGTAGGGTCGGAGACCCTTGGATCGTGGAGCAAGTGTGCTCTAAAGTTCCTCAAATAGCTGGGTGAAAAACTCATCACAGAATTCAAGGACCACAGGGCGGCCAGCTTCATCTTTCAGAGACTCAGTGTTGCGATCCAGAGGGAAAATGCCTGCAGCATTCTGGGTACGTGGCCCACCTCTGGGGAGCTGGACGAAGTATTCGATATATAGCTCTGAGATGTTATCTATGTTGTTGTACTCCCTATTGTATTTTTGTCAATGTATTTTGTCTTTAAATAAATTCTACATAGAATATAAAATAGAGGGGGAAGTAGAAGACAATATTCAAACAGCTCCAGGAAGAACCTTGAGTTTTCCCCTGAAGTAAATATATTCTTTTCTCTGAGGATGAGGGTCCCCAGGACAGTTCCAGAGGTGGTACCTCCCTACATATATATATATATATATATATATATATATATATATATATATATATATATATATATATATATATATATATATATATTTATATATATGCAAGACAACCACTATGAAAAATAAAAGAATTCAAGCGCTTTCGTGACTACTCACATTATCAAGGAACTATATGAAAGCGCTTGGAATTCTATATATATATATATATATATATATATATATATATTATATTGCAGGGGAGTTTCAGTGGGGAGAAATAAATGAGATAAAGTCAGGAGTATCGGAGAGAGTTAGAGCTAAGGAAGGGGTAGCAATGATGTTGCAGTATCAGTTATGGTGAGACAAGAGGGAATATAAATGTATAAATTCAATAATTATGTGGATTAAAATAAGGGTTGGATGTGAAAAGTGGGTCATAATAAGTGTGCATGCACCTGGAGAAGAGAGGAGTGTAGAGGAGAGAAAGAAATTTTGGGATATGTTAAGCGAGTGTGTAGGAACTTTTGAGCCAAGTGAGAGAGTAATTGTGGTAGGGGACCTAAATGCTAAAGTAGGAGAAGCGTTTAGAGAGGGTGTGGTAGGTAAGTTTGGCGTGCGAGGTATAAATGATAATGGAGAGCATTTGATTGAACTTTGTATAGAAAGGGGTTTGGTTATAGGTAACTCATATTTTAAGAAAAAAGAGGATAAATAAGTATACAAGATATGATATAGGGCGTAATGACAGTAGTTTGGTGGACTATGTATTAGTAGATAAAAGAGTGTTGAGTAGACTTCATTATGTACATGTTTAAGAGGGGCCACAGATAGATCACTTTTTAGTTGTAGCTACAGTGAGAGTAAAAGGTAGATGGGATACAAGGAAAATAGAACCAGCAAGTAAAAGAGAGGTGAAGGTTTATAAACTAAATGAGGAGGCAGTTAGGGTAAGATATAAAAAACTGTTAGAGGATAGATGGGCAAGTGTGAGTATAGGCAAAGGGAAAGAATATGTATGGGGTAAGTTTTAGAATATAGTGTCCAGCAGAAGTTTGTGATTACAGGAAAGAGGGTGTGGGAGAGAAGAAGAGCAATTGGTGGAACGATGATGTAAAGGAAGTAGTAAGGGAAAATTTTTAGCATATGAGAGGTTTTTACAAAGTAGAAGTGATGCAAAGAGGGAGGAGTATATGGAGAGAAAAAGAGAGGTTAAAAATGTGGTGAAGCAATGTAAAAAGAGAGCAAATGAGAGAGTGGGGAACGAATGGATTTGTTAGTCAAAAATAGGAGAGGAGAGTTATTAAATGGAGAGTTAGAGGTATCGGGAAGATGGAGGGAATATTTTTGAGGAATTGTTAAATGTTGATGAAGATAAGGAAGCTGTGATCTCGTGTATAGGACAAGGAGGAATAACATCTTGTAGGATATATTAGACACATATGCAACACTTGGGTATCTTTATTGAAGAAACGTTTCGCCACACAGTGGCTTCATCAGTCCATACAAAGAAGAATCGTGAGGAACAAGAGGAGTTTGATGTAATCAGTCCCTCAACCTGGAGTCGATGTTGCCAGTCCATCAATCTTGAAAAGAATACAGCATATGTGAAAAGAAGTAGCTTATATACCGTAGGCAGGAGAGGTGCAGCAGTCGTAGAAGGTGTCACATTTGACCAATGTGGAAGTAGGTCGTACCCAAGGGTTAGGCAAGCGAAGAATTTTCTGTATTAACATACCAAGAGTTTGCAGTGTCAGACAGGATATAGCTGAATGGTTCAGAGAACCGACGAGTTGATATATTAGACACATATGCAACACTTGGGTATCTTTATTGAAGAAACGTTTCGCCACACAGTGGCTTCATCAGTCAATACATAAGAACAAGAAAAAGAACACTGCAGCAGGCCTACTGACCCATGCGAGGCAGGTCCATCACTCACCGGCTTAGACCTGACCACCCGGAGCTAACCTTCTCCAGGTAAACTCCAGGTAGTCAGGTCACTTCCACTTAAGGAATTAGTACTGCATCTGACCTAGTAGCACAAGCTAGTCAGGTCCAACTCACACCCACTCATGTATTTATCTAACCTATTTTTAAAACTACACAACGTCCCAGCCCCTATGACGGTACTCAGGAGTTTGTTCCACTCGTCCACAGCTCTATTACCAAACAAGTGCATATTGTGCCCCCAGAATTGGGCCTCATTATATATATTCCTGTATGATATATTTTATGTATATTTTCCGTTTTCTATAATTTTATATTGCTGATATTCTCGATAATAGCTAAATCGTTAATAAGAACATAAGAAAGGAGGAACACTGCAGCAGGCCTGTTGGCCCATACTAGGCAGGTCCTTCACAATCCATCCCACTAACAGAATAATTGCCCAACCTAATTTTCAATTCCACCCAAGAAATAAGCTTTGAAGATTCTACCAACTCAAGTGCGAGTCCCACTCAAATCCAACCCCTCTCACTCATGAATTTATCCAACCTAAATTTGAAACTACCCAAGGTCATAGCTTCAATGACCCTACTAGGCAGACTGTTCCACTCATCAACTACCCTATTTCCAAACCAATATTTTCCTATATCCTTTCTAAATCTAAACTTATCCAATTTGAATCCATTATTGCTGGTTCTCTCTTGGAGAGATATCCTCAAGACCTTATTTATATCCCCCTTATTAATACCCATCTTCCACTTATATACCTCGATCATGTCTCCCCTCATTCTTCGTCTTACAAGTGAATGTAATTTAAGGGTCTTCAATCTTTCTTCATACGGAAGATTTCTAATGCTATGAATTAACTTTGTCATTCGTCGCTGAATGTTTTCTAACGAATTTATATCCATTCTGTAAAATGGAGACCAGAACTGAGCTGCGTAATCTAGGTGAGGCCTTACTAATGATGTATAAAGCTGTAATATAACCTCTGGACTTCTGTTGCTAACACTTCTTTATATAAATCCCAGTAATCTATTTGCCTTATTACGTACGCTTAGGCATTGCTGTCTTGGTTTAAGGTTGCTGCTTACCATCACCCCCAAGTCCTTCTCGCAATCTGTATGGCTAAGTTCTACGTTATTTAACTTATAAGTGCTTGGGTTATGAACATTCCCGAGCTTTAGAACTTTGCATTTATTTACATTGAACTGCATCTGCCATTTTTCTGACCAGGAATTGAGTTTGTCTAAATCCTCCTGAAGTTCCGTGACATCTACGAAGTTCCGTGACATCTACAACATCTTGCTTTATGGAAAAATAAACACATAAGCAGTATAATGTGATCCTTTATTGACAACGTTTCGCCCACGCAGTGGGCTTTATCGAGTCACAGACAGATCTACCTGGAAAATGAGCAACATGGAGATATATATAGGGTACAGTCAGGTGGAGAATGCTGGGTCAGGTGGAGAAAGCTGCATGTGAGTCTTAAAAAGTAGTGTGATAGTTAAAAACATAGTGTGACTTAAAGGACCTGCAGTGTACCATTCTTGAGTTCTAGGTGGGATAGCGTTGAAGAAGTTTCTTGGCAATAGGTTCAGCTATGTTGTAGAAGCCGTTGTTCTGGTTGAAGTTGTTGGATATACAGATGAGTGATGATTCTAGGATTCTTCGGTATTGCGTGTTGTCTTCTCTGGCGATGAGTCTTGCGTTTCTGTAGTTTATTAAATGCTCCCTCATTGAACAAGTTTTTTCCAAACTTCACTATCCTCGTCACTTCATTAGAGACTGCAGACGACGGGCATTAAACATCTTCAACACACCCAGAGAAGACACTGCTGAGAAGAGATACATAGTCCTTCCCACCAACTCCATTTCCAAACAAGTTTCCAACATTTTTCTAAGACCTCATTCCGAGTATCCACCTCCACATCCACCACCATTAAGGACATTACCAGTAACAGACAGGAAAAGCTTCAATCCACGGCAGGGGTATACACAATCCCTTGTAATGGCTGCAGCAAATTATACGTTGGCGAAACATCCAGAGACCTACAAACACGCATTTCAGAACACCAGTACGCAGGCAGATCTGACGACTCAAGAAATGCCTGTGTTCAACACCGAAATTTACACAACCATTTAATCAACTACAGAAACGCAAGACTCATCGCCAGAGAAGACAACACGCAATACCGAAGAATCCTAGAATCATCACTCATCTGTATATCCAACAACTTCAACCAGAACAACGGCTTCTACAACATAGCTGAACCTATTGCCAAGAAACTTCTTCAACGCTATCCCACCTAGAACTCAAGAATGGTACACTGCAGGTCCTTTAAGTCACACTATGTTTTTAACTATCACACTACTTTTTAAGACTCACATGCAGCTTTCTCCACCTGACCCAGCATTCTCCACCTGACTGTACCCTATATATATCTCCATGTTGCTCATTTTCCAGGTAGATCTGTCTGTGACTCGATAAAGCCCACTGCGTGGGCGAAACGTTGTCAATAAAGGATCACATTATACTGCTTATGTGTTTATTTTTCCATTGTGTCGGTATTTTATACCATTTATTTCCATCTTGCTTTATATTATAATTGGACTTTTATTTTACATTATTTGACTTAGCTATATTTATTAGGTAGGGTGTAACATTGTATATTGTGCTCGAATGTGTCGTAGCTGCCTTGGAGTTAGCAAACTACCGTTTATGAGAGACTACGCTTGTGATACTGCCGGTGTCTAGTTGCTGGGAGGAGTCAGTCGCTGAACACACCTGAGCTGGGTGGTTGTTTCTCCTCCCTCTCTCTCTCTGGCCTGCTGTCCATCGTCGAGTCAACACCTCGCTCCTATTTCTACTTGTTTTCTCGACATTTAGACTGTTGGGTAGAGTATGTATTCGGTGGTGAGACGAAACATACTTCTCAGGACTCTGTGTAACTCTGTTCACAGAGGATAGACTAGACAGTGATTTTCGACGTTGTTCTGGGTTGTGTGTCACATTGACACTCTGATACAACTCAGGTCTCTAGCTATAGCTCTGGACCCACTTCGATAAGGCATCTGTGCATCATCACAGTCTGGGATTGTTTATGCTGAACTTAGCTTCAGTAGTAAAGGAGTTTTGTGACTGTTTTGGAGGATCTACTGATGGTCCCCAGTTAGGGTCGATTTTCCATCTCCTGGTTCCTGACGCTGTGTTCCTGTTGCCTGTTATATTGCTGTTCTGCGAATGGGTCATTTTACTGGTCAATCAAGCTGTTCTGATTGTCAGTTTATTAGAGAAGCTAGCTTATGAGAAGTTCAGTCCGAGAGCACACTCATACACACTTATATTCATATTTGTATATATTAATGTAATTACTGACATTGTACCTGATGGTACTTTTGAGTCATTTATATATATGTGCCCTCAGCACAGTCTTATTGTATATGAGAGCAGTGTAGGAGCTACCCTCCTAATTAACCTCCTAATTCATAACTTAATGAACATCCTTATATGTACATTTATTTACTTTGAAACCCTAGACACTAACTTGTTTAATAAACATATTAAATTTTATGCTTTGGTTAGTACCCTATCAGTTGTAATCCTCTTGGTGACTATTGAATATGTTGGATAACTGGACCAGGATACTGACTGTGTTGCAAAAGCCCAGTAACAGGCTGGATGCTAGAAGGGCTATAAGAACATAAGAATGGAGGAACACTGCAGAAGGCCTACTGGCCCATACAAGGCAAGTCCTTATCAAAACCACCACTACCTAAGAATTTACTCCTGTACTCACGACACTAATCAAACCCAGCCCCTCCCACTCATATATTTGTCCAATCTCTTTTTAAAGCCACCCAAGGTCCTAGCCTCTATCACCCTACTCGGAAGATTGTTCCACGCATCTACAACTCTGTTCGAAAACCAGTACTTGCCTATGTCCTTTCTAAATCTAAATTTATCCAATTTAAATCCGTTATTTCTGGTTCTTACTTGGTTCGATATCCTCAGTATTTTATTAATATCTCCTTTGTTTATGCCCATCATCCACTTGTACACCTCGATGATATCTTCCCTCATTCTACGTCTCTCCAGAGAGTGGAGATTCAATGCTCTAAGTCTATCTTCATACGGGAGATTTCTTATACTGTAAATCATTTTAGTCATTCTTCTTTGTATGTTCTCCAATGAATCTATATCCATCCTGTAGTAAGGAGACCAAAACTAGTGTTCGCTGGAGATGTCTATTACTAATAGATATCGTGTCATTTTGGCACATTGCTTTCCTATATCCTTCCTGAATTTGAACTTGAAACCATTGCTGCGAGTCCTGTCTTGGCTGGATATTTTCAGCACGCTATTTACATCCCCTTTGTTTATTCCTGTTTTCCATTTATACACCTCAATCATATCCCCCTAATTCTACGCCTTTCTAGAGTGCAGATTCAAGGCCCTCAGTCTATCCTCATAGGGAAGATTTCTGATACATGGGATCAACTTTTCATCCTCCTCTGTATGTTTCCCAGTGCATTTATATCCATTTTGTAATACGGTGACCAGCTCATGGCATTGGGGGAAAAGTGCTGTCATGGATCGAGTCATGGCTCACCAATAGGAAGCAGAAAGACCGTTGTTGTTTATAATATATATCAATGACCTTGATGAGGGAATTACTAGTGATATGAGCAAATTCGCCGATGACACGAATAGGATAATTGATTCTAACGTAGATGTCAGGGAACTTCAGGAGGATTTAGACAGACTCAATTCCTGGTCAGAAAAGTGGCAGATGCAGTTCAATGTAGATAAATGCAAGGGGAAATAATCTGCTTGACTTAGTTCTGGCAAACAAGGAAACCCTTGTTAATAATTTAGAAATTATAGAGGAACTCGGCGCAAGCGACCACAAATCAATTACCTTTGGCATTGAATGGAAGTTTCATAGTAGGAATAACTCAGTAACGGTCCCAGATTTTCGCTTAGCAGATTACAATGGACTTAGAGAACACTTATCATCTGTGGACTGGGGTAATGAAGAGAGCTATCAATATGACAGTTTTCTGAACACTATACATGCTGCCCAAAGAACATTTATACCATATAAAGAAATTAGATCGAATAGAAATGACCCAAAATGGATGAATAATAGGCTCAAATAGTATCAAAAGAGGTGAGTGTCATCTTACGAATCAGTATATTGACATTAAGAGGGACGTTAAAAAGGGAATAAGAAAAGCTAAGCGGGACTACGAAATTAAAGTTGCTAGGGATTCGAAAACTAACCCAAAAAGTTTTTTCCAGGTGTATAGAACAAAAGTTAGAGATAAGATAGGTCCCCTTAAAAATAATTATGGGAATCTTACTGACAAAGAGAATTAAATGTGCTCTATTTTTAATAATTATTTTCTCTCGGTTTTAACTCAGGAAGACACTAATAATATCCCAAGAATTAGGTATTTTAGTGGGCCTGAAGAAGATAAATTATGTAGTATCACAGTCACTAGCGAAATGGTTATCAAACAGATAGACCGTTTGAAGCAAAATAAATCGCCAGGCCCTGATGAGCTTTTTTCAAGGGTTCTTAAGGAATGCAAAATTGAACTCTGTGAACCCTTAACTAACATTTTTAACCTATCTCTTCAAACAGGTGTAGTGTCTGATACGTGGAAGATGGCTAATGTAATTCCTATTTTTAAAGCAGGGGACAAGTCGTTACCGTCAAATTACCGCCCAATAAGTCTAACTTCAATTGTAGGCAAATTATTAGAGTCGATTATAGCTGATAACATAAGAAGCCATCTCGATAGGCATAATTTGATTAATGATACTCAACATGGATTCACCAGGGCCGTTCCTGCCTAACTAATTTATTAACTTTTTCAGTAAGGCTTTTGAGGCAGTTGATCATGATAAAGAATTCGATATTGTTTATTTGGATTTTAGTAAGGCTTTTGATAGAGTACCACATCAGAGACTGTTAAAGAAAGTGGCTGCTCACGGCATTGGAGGAAAAGTGTTTTCATGGATCGAGTCATGGCTCACCAATAGGAAGCAGAGGGTGTGCATTAATAGGGTTAAATCTGAGTGGGGATCTGTAACAAGTGGCGTTCCACAGGGATCGGTTTTGGGCCCGTTGTTGTTTATAATATATATAAATGTTAAGTAAAAGGACACAAATGCAACTAATGTGACATTTTATTGTGGCAACGTTTCGCTCTCCAGGAGCTTTCTCAAGCCGTTACAAGCGATAATGGACATAGTGTGTTTATATATACTCTCAAAGTGAGGTGAAATACTAGTGGTGGTAGTAGTAGTGATATCAGGCAAGGCTCAACGCAGTTGAACCGGCGATCCAGTTTACACTAGAAGAAGAGTTCAATGACAAACTACCCTTTCTAGACGTCCTCATCCACAAAGTAGATAACAACCTAAGATTTCACGTTTACCGGAAACCTACAAATAAAAATGATCTCACACACTTCTATTCCAGTCAAGATACTAAGACCAAAAGAGGCATCATCATCGGATTCTTCCTAAGAGCTTACCGAATTTGTAGTCCTGAGTTTCTTGACGAGGAATGTACATACATTCACCAAACCTTCACTGAGTTACAATTTCCTTCCTTTTTCATCAAAGATTGCAAGAAAAGAGCTCTTCAGATCATTAATTCTCCAAACAAAGTCATAATTCTTCCCAACAGCCAGGTTGCATCCAACATTTCTAAAGTATTTGCACAAGCTAACACTAGAGTCGCCATCGCTTCCAGTACTTCTATTAAGGATCTAACCAAGACTAAATCCAAGCACCATGAACCAGTCAACGCAGGGGTCTACACTATACCCTGTGGAGGCTGCGACAGAATTTATGTAGGAGAAACATAAGAACATAAGAAAGGAGGAACACTGCAGCAGGCCTGTTGGCCCATACTAGGCAGGTCCTTCACATTCCATCCCACTAACAGAATATTTGTTCAACCTAATTTTCAATGCTACCCAAGAAATAAGCTTTGATAATTTTATTTACTCATGTGCAATTCCCACTCAAATCCAACCCCTTTCACTCATGAATTTATCCAACCTAAATTTAAAACTACCCAAGGTCCTTGCTTCAATAACCCTACTAGGCAGACTGTTCCACTCATCAACTACCCTATTTCCAAACCAATACTTTCCTATATCCTTTCTAAATCTAAACTTATCTAACTTGAATCCATTATTGCGGGTTCTCTCTTGGAGAGATACCCTCAAGACCTTATTTATATCCCCTTTGTTAATACCCATTTTCCACTTGTATACCTCGATCATGTCTCCCTCATTCTACGTCTTACAAGTGAATGTAATTTAAGGGTCTTCAATCTTTCTTCGTAAGGAAGATTTCTAATGCTATGTATTAATTTAGTCATTCTACGCTGAATGTTTTCTAACGAATTTATGTCCATTCTGTAATATGGAGACCAGAACTGAGCTGCGTAATCTAGGTGAGGCCTTACTAATGATGTATAAAGCTGTAATATAACCTCTGGACTTCTGTTGCTAACACTTCTTGATATAAATCCCAGTAATCTATTTGCCTTATTACGTACGCTTAGGCATTGCTGTCTTGGTTTAAGGTTGCTGCTTACCATCACCCCCAAGTCCTTCTCGCAATCTGTATGGCTAAGTTCTACGTTATTTAACTTATAAGTGCTTGGGTTATGGACACTCCCGAGCTTTAGAACTTTGCATTTATCTACATTGAACTGCATCTGCCATTTTTCTGACCAGGAATTGAGTTTGTCTAAATCCTCCTGTAGTTCACTGACATCTACGTCTGAATCGATTATCCTACCTATCTTCGTGTCATCAGCGAATTTGCTCATATCACTAGAAATTCCCTCGTCAAGGTCATTTATATATATTATAAACAACAACGGGCCTAAAACCGATCCCTGAGGAACGCCACTTGTTACAGATCCCCACTCCGATTTAACCCCATTTATGCACACCCTCTGCTTCCTATTGGTGAGCCATGACTCGATCCATGACAACACTTTTCCCCCAATGCTATGAGCAGCCACTTTCTTTAACAGTCTCTGATGTGGTACTCTATCAAAAGCCTTACTAAAATCCAAATAAACAATATCGAATTCTTTATCATTATCAACTGCCTCAAAAGCCTTACTGAAAAAAGTTAATAAATTAGTTAGGCAGGAACGGCCCCTGGTGAATCCATGCTGAGTATCATTAATCAAATTATGCCTATCGAGATGGCTTCTTATGTTATCAGCTATAATCGACTCTAGTAATTTGCCTACAATTGATGTTAGAAACAGCAAGGAACCTCGAAACACGCATCAATGAACACATTAATGCATGTAGAAACGATAACCTGAACAACGCCTGCGTACAACACCGAAATTCCAACAATCATCTAATGAAATTCAAAGACGCCCGACTAGTAATCAAAGAAACTAATTTCCGTAGACGCAAATGCCTTGAATCAGCACTTATCTCTGTTTCTAACACAATTAAACAAAACAAAGGCAGCTTCACCATCTCTGAAGTCTTAGCAAGAATCCTCCTGAAAACAGTAAACCCTACCATCACATAGTCTCTCCTGCTAATTCAACACAAGCACATCGTAGATGTGGAACACTCCTACAGGCCTTCGATATTTCAACCTCCAGCAGAAATATTTGTCTAACCTATTGTTATAAGAACATAAGAACATAAGAATGGAGGAACACTGCAGAAGGCCTACTGGCCCATACAAGGCAGGTCCTTATCAAAACCACCACTACCTAAGAATTTATTCCCGTACTCACGACACAAATCAAACCCAGCCCCTCCCACTCATATATTTGTCCAATCTCTTTTTAAAGCCACCCAAGGTCCTAGCCTCTATCACAGTACTCGGAAGATTGTTCCACGCATCTACAACTCTGTTCGAAAACCAGTACTTGCCTATGTCCTTTCTAAATCTAAATTTATCCAATTTAAATCCGTTATTTCTGGTTCTTACTTGGTTCGATATCCTCAGTATTTTATTAATATCTCCTTTGTTTATGCCCATCATCCACTTGTACACCTCGATGATATCTCCCCTCATTCTACGTCTCTCCAGAGAGTGGAGATTAAACGCTCTAAGTCTATCTTCATACGGGAGATTTCTTATACTGTAAATCATTTTAGTCATTCTTCTTTGTATGTTCTCCAATGAATCTATATCCATCCTGTAGTAAGGAGACCAAAACTGAGCTGCATAATCCAAATGAGGTCTCACTAGTGATGTATAGAGCTGTAAAATAACTTTTGGACTTCTGTTGCTTATACTTCTTGAAATAAATCCTAGTAATCTGTTAGCCTTATTGCGCACACTTAGGCACCGTTGTCTTGGCTTTAGATTTCTGCTTACCATGACTCCCAAGTCTTTTTCACATTCTGTATGATCAAGCTCAACTTCACCTAGTTTATAAATTCGAGGGATATTTTCATTACCAACGACAAGCACCTTACACTTGTCCACATTGAACTTCATCTGCCACTTTTCAGACCAAGACATTAATTTATCCAAATCCTCCTGGAGTTCACTGTTATCCTCCTCAGAATGAATTATACGGCCTATTTTTGTATCATCAGCAAATTTACTCATGTCACTTGCAATTCCTTCATCAAGGTCATTAATGTAAATTATGAACAACAATGGGCCCAAAACTGATCCTTGTGGAACGCCACTAGTGACAAATCCCCATTCAGATTTGACCCCATTAATGGAAACTCTCTGCTTTCTATTGATAAGCCATGCCTCTATCCATGCTAGAACTTTACCTCCTATACCATGAGCTGCCACCTTTCTTAAGAGTCTCTTGTGAGGTACTCTATCGAAGGCCTTACTGAAATCCAAGTAAACTATATCATATTCTTTATCACTGTCTACTGCCTCAAATGTTTTATTGAAAAACGTCAGTAAATTTGTCAGGCAGGAACGACATCTCGTAAACCCATGCTGAGATTCATTAATCAAATTATGTTCTTCAAGGTGACTTCTGATAATATCAGTTATAATTGATTCTAATAATTTGCCTACTATAGACACAAGAACACAAGAACACAAGAAAGGAGGAACACCGCAGCAGGCCCGCTGGCCCATACTAGGCAGGTCCTTCACAACCCGTCCCACCAACAGAACATTTGCTCAACCCAATTTTCAATGCTACCCAAGAAACAATCTTTGACAATTCTACCCACTCATGCGCGAGTCCCACTCAAATCCAACCCCTCTCACTCATGAATTCATCCAACCTAAATTTGAAACTACCCAAGGTCCTAGCTTCAATAACCCTACTAGGCAGACTGTTCCACTCATCAACTACCCTATTTCCAAACCAATACTTTCCTATATCCTTTCTAAATCTAAACTTATCTAACTTGAATCCATTATTGCGGGTTCTCTCTTGGAGAGATATCCTCAAGACCTTATTTATATCCCCTTTGTTAATACCCATTTTCCACTTGTATACCTCGATCATGTCTCCCCTCATTCTACGTCTTACAAGTGAATGTAATTTTAGGGTCTTCAATCTTTCTTCATAAGGAAGATTTCTAATGCTATGTATTAATTTAGTCATTCTACGCTGAATGTTTTCTAACGAATTTATGTCCATTCTGTAATATGGAGACCAGAACTGAGCTGCGTAATCTAGGTGAGGCCTTACTAATGATGTATAAAGCTGTAATATAACCTCTGGACTTCTGTTGCTAACACTTCTTGATATAAATCCCAGTAATCTATTTGCCTTATTACGTACGCTTAGGCATTGCTGTCTTGGTTTAAGGTTGCTGCTTACCATCACCCCCAAGTCCTTCTCGCTTATTGGACGGTAATTTGATGGAATGGACTTATCCCCTGATTTGAATATAGGAACTACATTAGCTATCTTCCACATCTCTGGCACAACACCAGTTAGGATGGACGTATTAAACACATTCGTTAATGGCTGACTAAGTTCCATTTTGCATTCTTTAAGTACCCTGGAAAACAACTCGTCGGGTCCCGGGACTTATTTTGCTTCAGTTTATCTATCTGTTTGATAACCATGTCCCTCGTGACAGTAATATTAGTTAATTTGAATTCTTCAGGAACTGAATAATTGTTAATTTCTGGAATCTCATTTACGTCTTCTTGTGTAAAGACTGACAAAAAATAGTCATTAAATAGAGAACACATTTCCAGTTCGTTATCCGTCAGCTGTCCATTCCCAATTTTCAGAGGTCCTACCTTTTCCCTCACCTTCGTCCTGTACACTTGAAAGAACCCTTTTGGATTAGTCTTTGATTCATTAGCAACCTTAATCTCATAGTCACGTTTAGCCTTTCTAATCCCCTTTTACTGCTCTTTTCAACTGAACATATTGGTCAATAAGGTTAACATCTCCTCTTTTGATGCGCCTATAAATTCCTCTTTTTTCCCCTAATAAATGTTTTAGCCTCCTGTTAATCCATTTGGGATCGTTATTATTTGACCTAAATTCTCTCTGGGAAATAAACATACTCTGTGCACGTTGTACATTATTAAGAAACAAATCATAAACGCAGATCCCATCGTAATCGTTAGCTAGATTACCCCAGTCGAGATTAGACAGGTGTTCCCTAAGTCCAATATAATCGGCAGAACGAAAATCAGGAACTTTTACCGTATTATCCCTATTCTCGTACTCCCATGTAATATTAAAAGTAATGGATTTGTGATCACTAGCTCCAAGCTCTTCAGTGATCTCAGATTATTTACAAGAGTTTCTTTATTTGACAAGACTAGGTCGAGCAAATTATTACCTCTGGTAGGCTCCGTCACACACTGCTTCAGTAACATTCATTGACAACTGGGACCTCTTCTATGGCAGAAATGACATGTATGCCAGGGATGGGGTTCACTTATCCAGGTCTGGGGTGGGGGCACTGGCAACTGCAGTGGAGGGAGCTGTTAGGGCTTTAAACTAGAAATAGTTAGTGGTATGGGTTTTTGGGGGAAAACAGAGAAGTCCCAGTGTAGTAATATTATAAGTTGTAGGAGAACTAGTAATAGGCAGAATAAGGTGGATAGTGGAAAGCTAGTGACACTAGATGACAAGGACAGTAATAGGTATAGTGGAAAATCTGAGATGAGCAGGAAGGGTAAAGAGAAAGGAGGGTCTCTAAATATATATTACACCAATAGTCGTAGTGCTAGGAATAAGATGGACGATTAGACACATATGCAACACTTGGGTATCTTTATTGTGGAAACGTTTCGCCACACAGTGGCTTCATCAGTCCAATACAAAGTAGAAAGGTATAAGGAGAGGAGGAGTTTGAGGTTATCAGTCCCTCGGCCTGGAGTCGATGTGTTCAGTCCATCAATCTTGTTGGAAGTGTAGCAAACGGCCGTAGAGATGGCTTATATGCTGTAATCAGGTGAGATGCAGCAGTAGGAGGCAGGTCATAGTGGTATCAACCACTAGTCGAAGTAAGTCCTTGTCCAAAGGTTTGGACAAATGTTGAAGAATCCCTTTGTATCAAGAACCCAAGAAGTTGCTGTGTCAGACAGGATGTAGATAAATGGTTCAGAGAACCAAGTGTTGCATATGTGTCTAATTTAACAACTTGTCGGTTCTCTGAACCATTTATCTACAAGATGGACGAGTTGAGATTAGTTGCAAGTACGGGTAATATTGATGTTTTTGCAATAACTGAGACATGGTTTAATATGAAAAATCGGGACTTGCCTGCCGAATGTCACATCCAGGGTTTTAAATTGTTCCAAGTAGACAGAAGTATCGGGAAAGGGGGTGGGGTGGCACTCTATGTCCGTGATCATTTAAATTGTTGCATAAAAACGGGTATAAAGTCTGAATTAACACATACAGAGTCTGTCTGGATAGAATTTTCAGAGGGGTGTGAAAAATTGATTTTAGGCGTGATTTACCGTCCTCCAAACTTAGATAGGGAACAAGGGAGACTACTTTGGGAGGAAATTGTTAAGGCCACAAGACACGATAACGTAGTAATTCTAGGGACTTTAACTTTAGTCAGATTGATTGGAATTTCATGACAGGGAATTTAGAATCTAACGACTTTTTAGAAGTAGTTCAGGATTGCTTTTGAAGCAGTTTGTAACAGAACCTACAAGGGAAATAACCTACTTGACTTGGTTCTGGCAAGCAAGGAAACCCTTGTTAATAATTTAGAAATTACAGAGGAACTCGGCTCAAGCGACCACAAGTCAATTACCTTTAGCATTGAATGGATGTATGATAGTAGGGATAATTCAGTAATGGTCCCAGATTTTCGCTTAGCAGATTATAATGGACTTAGAGAACACTTATCAACTGTGGACTGGGGTGAAGAAGAGATGTATCAATATGACAGTTTTCTTAACACTATACAGGCTGCCCAAAGAACATTTATCCCGTATAAAGAAATTAGATCAAGTAGAAATGACCCAAAATGGATGAATAATAGGCTCAAATATCTTTTAGGGCAGAAGAAAGGAATTTATAGGCGCATAAAAAGAGGTGAGGGTCATCTTATAAATCAGTATACTGACATTAAGAGGGACGTTAAAAGGGAATAAGAAAAGCTAAACGGGACTATGAAATTAAAGTTGCTAGGGATTCAAAAACTAACCCAAAAAGTTTTTCCAGGTTTATAGAACAAAAGTTAGGGATAAGATAGGTCCCCTTAAAAATAACTTTGGGCATCTTACTGACAAGGAGAATGATATGTGCTCTATTTTTAATAATTATTTTCTCTCGGTTTTCACACAGGAAGACATTAATAATATCCCAGTAATTAATTTTTACAGAGGCCTAGAAGAAGATAAATTATGTAATATCACAGTCACTAGCGAAATGATTATGAAACAGCTGGACCGACTGAAACAAAATAAATCGCCGGGTCCTGATGAGCTTTTTGCAAGGGTTCTTAAGGAATGCAAATGGAACTCTGTGAACCAATATCTAACATTTTTAATTTATCTCTTCAAACAGGTGTAGTGTCTGATATGTGGAAGATGGCTAATGTAATTCCTATTTTTAAAGCAGGGGACAAGTCACTACCGTCAAACTACCGCCCAATAAGCCTGACATCAATTGTAGGCAAATTACTAGAGTCAATTATAGCTGATATTATTAGAAGCCATCTAGATAACCATAATTTGATTAATGATACCCAGCATGGATTCACGAGGGGCCGTTCCTGCCTATCTAATTTATTAACCTTCTTCAGTAAAGCTTTTGAGGCTGTTGATCACGATAAAGAATTCGATATTGTTTATTTAGACTTTAGTAAGGCTTTTGATAGAGTACCGCACCAGAGACTGTTAAAGAAAGTGGCAGCTCATGGCATTGGGGGAAAAGTGCTGTCATGGATCGAGTCATGGCTCACCAATAGGAAGCAGAGAGTGTGCATAAATGGGGTTAAATCCGAATGGGGACTTGTAACAAGTGGTGTTCCACAGGGATCAGTCTTAGGCCCATTGTTATTTATAATATATATCAATGACCTTGATGAGGGAATTACTAGTGATATGAGCAAATTCGCCGACGACACGAAGATAGGTAGGATAATTGATTCAAATATAGATGTCATAGAACTTCAGGAAGATTTAGACAAACTTAATTCGTGGTCAGAAAAGTGGCAGATGCAGTTCAATGTAGATAAATGCAAGGTTCTGAAGCTCGGGAGTGTCCATAACCCAAGCACTTATAAGTTAAATAACGTAGAACTTAGCCATACAGATTGCGAGAAGGACTTGGGGGTGATGGTAAGCAGCAACCTTAAACCAAGACAACAATGCCTAAGCGTACGTAATAAGGCAAATAGATTAAGAACATAAGAACATAAGAAAGGAGGAACACTGCAGCAGGCCTGTTGGCCCATACTAGGCAGGTCCTTCACAATCCGTCCCACTAACAGTATATTTGCTCAACCCAATTTTCAATGCTACCCAAGAAATAAGCTTTGACAATTCTACCCACTCATGCGCGAGTCCCACTCAAATCCAACCCCTCTCACTCATGAATTTATCCAACCTAAATTTGAAACTACCCAAGGTCCTAGCTTCAATAACCCTACTAGGCAGACTGTTCCACTCATCAACTACCCTATTTCCAAACCAATACTTTCCTATATCCTTTCTAAATCTAAACTTATCTAACTTGAATCCATTATTGCGGGTTCTCTCTTGGAGAGATATCCTCAAGACCTTATTTATATCCCCTTTGTTAATACCCATTTTCCACTTGTATACCTCGATCATGTCTCCCCTCATTCTACGTCTTACAAGTGAATGTAATTTTAGGGTCTTCAATCTTTCTTCAGGAGGATTTAGACAAACTCAATTCCTGGTCAGAAAAGTGGCAGATGCAGTTCAATGTAGATAAATGCAAGGTTCTGAATCTCGGGAGTGTCCATAACCCAAGCACTTATAAGTTAAATAACGTAGAACTTAGCCATACAGACTGCGAGAAGGACTTGGGGGTGATGGTAAGCAGCAACCTTAAACCAAGACAGCAATGCCTAAGCGTACGTAATAAGGCAAATAGATTACTGGGATTTATATCAAGAAGTGTTAGCAACAGAAGTCCAGAGGTTATATTACAGCTTTATACATCATTAGTAAGGCCTCATCTAGATTACGCAGCTCAGTTTTGGTCTCCATATTACAGAATGGACATAAATTCGTTAGAAAACATTCAGCGTAGAATGACTAAATTAATACATAGCATTAGAAATCTTCCTTACGAAGAAAGATTGAAGACCTAAAATTACATTCACTTGTAAGACGTAGAATGAGGGAGACATGATCGAGGTATACAAGTGGAAAATGGGTATTAACAAAGGGGATATAAATAAGGTCTTGAGGATATCTCTCCAAGAGAGAACCCGCAATAATGGATTCAAGTTAGATAAGTTTAGATTTAGAAAGGATATAGGAAAGTATTGGTTTGGAAATAGGGTAGTTGATGAGTGGAACAGTCTGCCTAGTAGGGTTATTGAAGCTAGGACCTTGGGTAGTTTCAAATTTAGGTTGGATAAATTCATGAGTGAGAGGGGTTGGATTTGAGTGGGACTCGCGCATGAGTGGTAGAATTGTCAAAGCTTATTTCTTGGGTAGCATTGAAAATTTGGTTGAGCAAATATTCTGTTAGTGGGACGGATTGTGAAGGACCTGCCTAGTATGGGTAAACAGGCCTGCTGCAGTGCTCCTCCTTTCTTATGTTTCTTATGTTTCTTATATTAATTTAGTCATTCTACGCTGAATGTTTTCTAACGAATTTATGTCCATTCTGTAATATGGAGACCAGAACTGAGCTGCGTAATCTAGGTGAGGCCTTACTAATGGTGTATAAAGCTGTAATATAACCTCTGGACTTCTGTTGCTAACACTTCTTGATATATATCCCAGTAATCTATTTGCCTTATTACGTACGCTTAGGCATTGCTGTCTTGGTTTAAGAAGTGTTAGCAACAGAAGTCCAGAGGTTATATTACAGCTTTATACATCATTAGTAAGGCCTCACCTAGATTACGCAGCTCAGTTCTGGTCTCCATATTACAGAATGGACATAAATTCGTTAGAAAACATTCAGCGTAGAATGACTAAATTAAACATAGCATTAGAAATCTTCCTTACGAAGAAAGATTGAAGACCCTAAAATTACATTCACTTGTAAGACGTAGAATGAGGGGAGACATGATCGAGGTATACAAGTGGAAAATGGGTATTAACAAAGGGGATATAAATAAGGTCTTGAGGATATCTCTCCAAGAGAGAACCCGCAATAATGGATTCAAGTTAGATAAGTTTAGATTTAGAAAGGATATAGGAAAGTATTGGTTTGGAAATAGGGTAGTTGATGAGTGGAACAGTCTGCCTAGTAGGGTTATTGAAGCTAGGACCTTGGGTAGTTTCAAATTTAGGTTGGATAAATTCATGAGTGAGAGGGGTTGGATTTGAGTGGGACTCGCGCATGAGTGGGTAGAATTGTCAAAGCTTATTTCTTGGGTAGCATTGAAAATTGGGTTGAGCAAATATTCTGTTAGTGGGACGGATTGTGAAGGACCTGCCTAGTATGGGCCAACAGGCCTGCTGCAGTGTTCCTCCTTTCTTATGTTCTTATGTAAAACAGTCCTGAACTACTTCCATAAAGTCACTGGACTCCAGATTACCGGTCAAAAAAGTCCAGTCAATTTGACTAAAGTTAAAATCCCCTACTAACACTACGTTATAGTGCCTAGAAGCCCTAACAATTTCGTCCCAAAGAAGTCTCCCTCTATCGTGATCCAAGCCTGGAGGTCGGTATATTACACCTAGAATCAGTTTTTCTTGACCTTCTAGAAACTCTACCCAAACAGATTCTGTTAATGATCCATCTATTTTTATGCCTGTTTTTATGCAGCAATTTATATTTTCTCGTACATACAATGCAACTCCACCCCCTTTCCCATTATATCTATCTACATGGAACAACTTAAACCCCTGAATATGACACTCAGCAATCATATCCCGACTCTCGGTATTATACCATGTTTCAGTTATTGCAATGACATCAAAGTTCCCAGCACATGCTACCAAACGTAATTCGTTAATTTTATTTCTGGCGCTTCGACAGTTAGTATAAAATACATTGATATGTATCTTCTTGTGAACCTTTTTCAGCTTTTGTTTTACACAATTTCTGTTACTATCATTACCCTGTGTCACTCGATTACTGTTATTGTTATGATTTATGATATCAAAGCCTGAATCAATATTTTGGCCCTCATTATTTACCATTCCTAAACCCATACCTCTAACTAATCCTAGTTTAAAGCCCTAACAACATCCTCAACTGAGCTAGAGAGAAATTCTACACCTGCCCTGGATAAGTGAACCCCATCCCTGGCATACATGTCATTTCGGCCATAGAAGTGGTCCCAGTTGTTAATGAATGGGACTGCATTATCCTTACAGTGTTTGTCCAGCCAGCAATTTATACCAATCGCTCTGGACAGCCATTCATTTCAACACCCTTCTTGGCAAAATGCCACATATAACAGGGCTCCCTCCCTTCTTCCTAATGATGTCTATTGCTGCCTTATACCTACTAACTAAATCCTCACTTCTACGCTTGATACATCATTGCTCCAGCATGAGGCAAAATATCCTTTACTCTGTCAGTAAATGCTATACAAAACTTGGCAGCTATCCTCTCTGATACAACAACAATGTTTTTACCTTCCTTGGTACAGTTCGTCGTGACGTTCCCAGTAGTCGACTCACATTCGTCTGGAAGCACAGAAAAGGAGTTCGAAGTTTCCACAGCAGTCTCTTTCTTCTTCGTCGTTACTACCTCTCCATTCGTCTTCTTGATCTTCAACTTCGTCCCATGCTGTCCGGCCACTGCCCAGGTTTCCTTCTTGACCTGAGGACTCACAACAGGAGGAACATAAGAACATAAGAAAGGAGGAACACTGCAGCAGGCCTGTTGGCCCATACTAGGCAGGTCTTCACAATCCGTCCCACTAACAGAATATTTGCTCAACCCAATTTCAATGCTACCAAGAAATAAGCTTTGACAATTTACCCACTCATTCGAGTCCCACTCAAATCCAACCCTCTCACTCATGAATTTATCCAACCTAAATTTGAAACTACCCAAGGTCCTAGCTTCAATAACCCTACTAGGCAGACTGTTCCACTCATCAACTACCCTATTTCCAAACCAATACTTTCCTATATCCTTTCTAAATCTAAACTTATCTAACTTGAATCCATTATTGCGGGTTCTCTCTTGGAGAGATATCCTCAAGACCTTATTTATATCCCCTTTGTTAATACTCCATTTTCCACTTGTATACCTCGATCATGTCTCCTCATTCTACGTCTTACAAGTGAATGTAATTTTAGGGTCTTCAATCTTTCTTCGTAAGGAAGATTTCTAATGCTATGTATTAATTTAGTCATTCTACGCTGAATGTTTTCTAACGAATTTATGTCCATTCTGTAATATGGAGACCAGAACTGAGCTGCGTAATCTAGGTGAGGCCTTACTAATGATGTATAAAGCTGTAATATAACCTCTGGACTTCTGTTGCTAACACTTCTGATATAAATCCCAGTAATCTATTTGCCTTATTACGTACGCTTAGGCATTGCTGTCTTGGTTTAAGGTTGCTGCTTACCATCACCCCCAAGTCCTTCTCGCAATCTGTATGGCTAAGTTCTACGTTATTTAACTTATAAGTGCTTGGTTATGGACACTCCCGAGCTTCAGAACCTTGCATTTATCTACATTGAACTGCATCTGCCACTTTTCTGACCACGAATTAAGTTTGTCTAAATCTTCCTGAAGTTCTATGACATCTATGTTTGAATCAATTATCCTACCTATCTTCGTGTCGTCGGCGAATTTGCTCATATCACTAGTAATTCCCTCATCAAGGTCATTGATATATATTATAAATAACAATGGGCCTAAGACTGATCCCTGTGGAACACCACTTGTTACAAGTCCCCATTCGGATTTAACCCCATTTATGCACACTCTCTGCTTCCTATTGGTGAGCCATGACTGATCCATGACAGCACTTTTTCCCCAATGCCATGAGCTGCCACTTTCTTTAACAGTCTCTGGTGCGGTACTCTATCAAAAACCTTACTAAAGTCTAAATAAACAATATCGAATTCTTTATCGTGATCAACAGCCTCAAAAGCTTTACTGAAGAAGGTTAATAAATTAGATAGGCAGGAACGGCCCTCGTGAATCCATGCTGGGTATCATTAATCAAATTATGGTTATCTAGATGGCTTCTAATAATATCAGCTATAATTGACTCTAGTAATTTGCCTACAATTGAGGTCAGGCTTATTGGGCGGTAGTTTGACGGTAGTGACTTGTCCCCTGCTTTAAAAATAGGAATTACATTAGCCATCTTCCACATATCAGACACTACACCTGTTTGAAGAGATAAATTAAAAATGTTAGATATTGGTTCACAGAGTTCCATTTTGCATTCCTTAAGAACCCTTGCAAAAAGCTCATCAGGACCCGGCGATTTATTTTGTTTCAGTCGGTCCAGCTGTTTCATAATCATTTCGCTAGTGACTGTGATATTACATAATTTATCTTCTTCTGGGCCTCTGTAAAATTAATTACTGGGATATTATTAATGTCTTCCTGTGTGAAAACTGAGAGAAAATAATTATT